>JAVTVJ010000032.1:4525000-4532500 GCA_034509425.1 Eopsaltria australis | reverse complement strand
AGTTAATCGTTAGCGCCGACCCCGTTCCTTCCTACGTTCAAACATTTCAGCATGAGGAGGCGCTGACAGCCCTCAGCGGGATAACCTTGGGAAAAGTCCCCGTCACCGGGAGGGAGTTATCCCTCCTTGGCCGTCCGTTTCACACCTGCTGAGGAAATCCCACGCCATCCCATGCCGCAGTTCGGGGAGAGCAGCGCAGTTGGGCTGGGGTACAAACCTATCCCTCCGCATCCGCCCCGTCTGCCGGGTGACCGTCCCGGGGGGAGACGGGCCCGCCCCGCCGGGGTTGGACACGGACTCGGCGACCGGACCGTGTCCCTCGCCGCTGTTCGTGGCATCGTTTGCGCCGGTGCAGGTGTCACAGCAGGGCAGCGCCGGACGCACCCCCCTCGGACAGCCCCAAGGGGCGGCTGCGGGTCGGTGTCCCGCACAGTGACTTTGCAGCCGAATCCCCCTCCTCGACTCAAGCCTTCAGCCATCCCCGGCTCTGTCAGAGCAGCCGCCCGCGCTGTGGCAGCCCGAGTACGAGCGTGCCTCCGTGTCACCCCCCCTCTCTGCCGCTCGCCCTTTCTCGACCCCCCCACGCCCCGGCCTCCCGCAGCGGCTGCGGGTGCCGCAGCCGGGGACACCGGCGGCCGCGCATCCCCCCCGAGCGGCTGATGCTCTGTCACCGCCCCGGCGCGCCCCCCTGGCTTCCCCCGAGGCTCCCACTGCCTCCGTGGCAGCCCCGGCCCCGCGAAGGCCACCCCGAGAACAGACCGTGCTGACCCAGGAATTTCGGGGGCCGTCGGGGGAAGCTGAGGACAGAGATCTGTGGGTCTCTGCTGATCGCTGTGGGGTCGGCTGAGGGTCTCCGGAGTTCATTCAGTGTCTCGGGGTTCCTCCTCCTCCCTGCCGCGGTGGTGACCCCAGCCCCACATCGGAGGTGCCGCGCTGTCCCGACTACAAGCGGCGGACCCCCACTGCTTCAGGGGCTGCAACCTGGATGGGCTCGGTTTATTTTCTCAGAAATAAAAAAATACCAAACCAAACCGTAAAATCCTAACTCAGCCCTGTAAAGGAGGGCACACAGCTTTAAAATTTCCCCCGTGGAACCTGTTGAGGATTTTTAATAGCTGAAGTCAACGTGACAGCCTAAAACCGTGGCAGTAGGTCAGGAGAACCCCTGCTATGGCACCCTGGCCGCAGCTTCTTGGACCCGTTTGGGCTCCCCGATCTCTGCACTGTCAGCCTCTAACCTGCCTACAAGCACCTGGGGCACTAAATCAGGCAAACGCTAGTTTTTCCCCAGCCCCCTGTGTTCCCCCGCTTTGCTCCTGCTTAGCAGAGTAGCTTTCACCCAGAAGACGGGTCTCCAGCTCCAGGCCATACCATACAAGGGAGGATTTCCAGGTCCTACCTCCCGTCTGCTCCACCTGGCCATGGGGCAGTGGAGGTGAGGGTTTTCCTCTCGCCGGGACACCTGGTGAGCCGGAGGGGGAGATCTAGCGACAGAAGATG
The DNA here is from genome assembly GCA_034509425.1 of Eopsaltria australis. Lineage (NCBI taxonomy): Eukaryota > Metazoa > Chordata > Aves > Passeriformes > Petroicidae > Eopsaltria > Eopsaltria australis. The sequence continues at coordinate 4,531,000 of JAVTVJ010000032.1, read as the reverse complement.
GAAAAGCTTAGAGATGAAGAAAAGTGAAGTTAAGGCATTCCCGCTGCAGGGGTTCTAAGGTTCTGCTGCTTTATTTCCATATCTCCTATTAGTTATGGGTTAAAATACAGACATTGTTCAGACTGCAGAACTCCAACGGGTACTTCAGATCTGGGTCAAAAGAGTGATTTCAGCCTCTGATGCTCTGCTTCAAAAAGATGCCTAGCTACAACCTAGCTGCAGGAAATGGACATTAGAGGCATGTATCTCTCGGGAGCCTCCTTTGCAAATCCCGATGGGGACTCCATCAGCAGCTTTGGCCCCACCTTCTGTGTGCTGCTGAACCACTTTCTTGAATGTGCGTTCTCGAGTATCGCCGGGCAAGAAGGTTTCATTAACACCTGCTGTTAATTGCCCGAGTCTGGCTGGTGGCTGGGCTATGGTCATTTTTTGACCGGCCTTTCTTGACATTGTTACTGTAATTACCGAAGAATAAAGGTATGTTTGAAATTTGTTTTTATGGCCTGAATATTCTGCATACAGGATAAATTATACTTGATCCTGCATCTCATCATCAGCATAATTTAACAATTAGCAAGCCAGCATTTGAATAGTCCAGGAACCAGTATTGCTGGTATTGCCAATATTGACCAAAACATTCATATAAACAATGCACATTCACACATACCTGCACAAATCAAGCTCTATTGTCACATTCAGAATATTTGGCTGAAAATAAGGAATGCTAATTTTGATATTTTACTGTATTTTGAACATAACCTCAGCAATTTAAACACACTTGAAAATTCCCAAATGTAAAAGTAATCTGAAAGCAACTGCATCAGGTTTATAATGGTCATGGATAAAAGAAAATGGAGCAAATCCAGACTACACTAAGGAAAATGACATCTCTACCACACATTTCACTAGCACCAGGCTTTTACCCAACTTCTTTCTTTTTTCTTTTTTCTTTTTTTTTTTTCTCCATGGATGCTTTGCGATAAATTAATTCATTTCTGGGCTCAAAACTCTTCAGAGGGTCATAAATCCTTATGAAAACATGCCCCTTCTTGAAGCTGCACCTGGATCACTTTTAGGAACATTTTTTTGAGTTCATGTAAAAGTTCCTTACTGATTAATAAAGTGAAATGTTGAAGAGGCTACTAGATTAAATGAAAATTTAGTCTTTCATTTGCATCTCATAAATATTCTTAAGAATGGTCTTTTTCTGACATGGACTAATGACAAATTTAGCTCCTGGATGACCGACCAGGACAAGTTATTTAAAGATTATTTCTAGAAACAATTGTTGAAGACAAACTCACTTTTTTCCCCCTCTCATTTATTTGCTCTGGAATCCTCAATAACTATTTCTATTACATCAAATAAGATTTACCCAAGGCAAGTTATTTCTAAATGAGCAGAATATTTTACCTCTAGCTTGTAAGGAAGAAAAAGATCTCTGATTTTTGAAGGGCTCAGGTATAAGATTGTGAGGTTTTTAAGGAAAGCTTTCTCTTCATGAGGCACTCTTTTTGAAGGCATTGCTTCTAAATGATGACTGATGACTGATAAAAGTTTTGTCAGTTTCCAAAACACTTGAAAGAAAACATTAATTTTCTCTTGTACTACTTTTCTAGAAGGGGAGTTAAAACTTCTACTGAAATACTTATTTATGATCAGCTATGGAGAGGTAATGATAACCTCATAGCAAGTCTGCCTTAGTCAGCTGTTATTATACTTCTGACAAACACACCTGTCCCCTGGGAACACACCACAAAGCACTGATAGAGCTGAACATCTAGTAGCAAACCAATACTAGTTACAGCTGCAACATGAGCCAATATCCCCCCTTGCTAAATACCTCCTGTTGATGGCAGAAGATATTCCAACCAGCCTCCTCCCTGGGATATGCCACCTGTGCCTGCTCTCTGAAGGCTTTCCACCCAGCTCATTCAATTTGTGGTCCACAGTTTTTTCTCATCCTCTTCAAAGTCTCAGCTGCCTCTGACACCTGCAGCCACACTCTCCACCCTTTATTTCTTTCAGGCTTTTTAGACTCACCTCTTTTACCCTCTTTCCCTGGTGACTTCAGAGGAGATGGCTTCACCTATTACCTTCACTGTGACAGCATAGAATATCACTCTTCACTCAGATTCTGTCTTTGCACTTCTCAAAATACCTTCATGGGTTTTAAAATACCAGCATTAATTCAGCATAGCTCAGAGCAAGCTCCTGCTTTCTTAGGCTTTGAGCATTTTCTTCCACTGTCCTCCCTTGATTAATATTCCTACCAACATCTCTGAATCTTGACCTTCCCTTACCGTCCTTCAAACCAAACCCCAGTCAAGTTTTACATAATTTAGATTAATGCAAGTTCCTTTAACAAATAGCATTTGTCTATTTTCCCTCTACCATTGTGTAAGAGTGCACAGGTCTCCTTGGCCTTCGTGACCACCTTCTCCTGTGCTTTCCTTCTCTGCACCCTTTGCTCCACACAGCTGTCAACAGTTTCAACACGACTGTTGTGCTAGCATTGACAATGGTGTGACTTACAGCATCTTTTACCTTAACTACAGTGCTGCCATAGGAGCTTCTGCCTTTCCAGTGCTTTTGATAACATCTTCATGGTCCATTGATTCAACTTCCCTCTCAAGCATCTACATCTTTGCCCAGTTCTTGGGTGTAAGGAGCACTCTGTGAGGTTAGCTGTACAGTGTACTCCTCCTAATCTCTCCTAAAAATTGATTTCTCCAACTGCACCAGCAAAACACTCGACAGAATCAAGACAGTTGGTGGGTTGGATGGCTGTTCATCGTGATACAAGTGATTATTTCTTCATCCTCTTTGCACGGGCCTTGTATCACACACCAGGCTTGTTCAGTCTCCAGTGCCAGGAAAGTATCTCAGATTGCATGCCCAGCAGAGCCAGCTGAAGAGCACAGTTCTCATTTGACAAGACTTAAAATAAACATAGATTCAAACACGAGCACAATTTATTTTATATATATTTATACATACCTTTCATCTCAGTAAAAATGTTTTTCCACAGCCTGGACATTTTTAGAGAAATAAATTCCCTTTAGAACACCAAAATGTGATTTTTCCAACTAAAAAACATACTTTGCATCTTGCAGTTGATGAGATAACTGCTGTTCTTTCATGGACTTCTTCAAGGCATTGTCCCCAGGACAATGTGGAAGCTCCCAGAACATGTGGCTGTGAGACATCTCCAGCACCCAAACAACCCCAGGACTATGGACTGCAAGGCATGACCCTAGAGACAGGGCTCATTCCCAGCCCTGCAACAGAGACTGGGGGTGAACATAAAGATAGGGAGCCTGGGTTCAGACCAGTATTTTCAGGGCTGAATGTCAGGGAAGGTAATACTTCCAGGATTTCACATTGGGAAAAAGGCTTCTCTGGGATGCCACACAGGCTTTGTGGGGCATCGATTTTCTGCATTAAGATACATTATGAAACATACTTGTGGCACGTTTGGTCAAATGGACCACAAATAGGGTTCTGAGACACAGTGTTGGCCTCACACCATTGAAGGTTCATTCCCATTTCCAAAGGTAACAGCTCCTTCCTAACTTAAATCAAGGTTATTTTGAGTGGTTTCAAGGAATTCTGACAATGGACATAAGCGCAAGCTCAAGTCCAGGGTTATTTTGCCTCCAGCTGGGGTCAAGCATGGGCTTTAGGCAAACTCAGGAAAGCCATCAGACAGGAAGCTGAGGGTGCAAGAGATTCTTCTGGTGGACCAACACCCAAAATAAATTGATGCACTGAATGGGAAGCCATGCAGTCGCACAGCTGTGACCCTCTCACAGAGTTTGGATGTACAGCACCAACGGATGCAGGAGGGTAAGAAAAAACTCCCCTCACCCCTTTAAGAAATACATACTCACAAAAGCTAATGTTCCATCACTTTGACATTGTCATTTCACCTGCTGTCCTTGATTTATCTGCAAGATAAATCTATTTCCTACCTGTAGATTTTTTACAAATCCAAATGAAGACTTTCTCATCATTCAAAGAAGTAACATTCCCATGGAAGACAAGGGTCTCCAAGGAATCACGCTCAACCATCTATGGAAGTTGGACATATATATGCAAATTTTTATGTATGTAAATTATTTTCATTAATATGTTGGTGTAAATAGTAATATCAAACCAAGATCTTGATCTTGTGCATTTCTAGGGTATTTGAATTAACAGCAATACAAAACAAAACACAAAACTGTTGACATTACCAGAATGCCATATCTGAAGATTGAGCAAATTGTGTTTACTTAATATTCTTTACTCCTATCTGTTTATTTGACATTACTTCTATTTCCTCTTATTTTTAGTGATCACATTCATCATTGATATCAACAGGAGAAGGAAAGGTATAAGCAGTTGCAATATGCAGCAGCCCTCTCAGGACTCCATATAGATGATGGTGTCCATGTGTTGTTATCTCTCCTGGGCAAGCCTACATTTGCATGGAGTTGTGGATTATGACTGGAAATAAGCCTAATTTTTTGAACTGTGTTCAAGATCTGTTCAAAACTTTTCCTTGGATTGGAAGACTCATCTCTATGTCTGATTCACAGGATTGAGCTTGTGTTACAGTCTTTCTCTCTGGAGTAACAAGACTGGATTTTCCTCCTTTACCCAACTGCCCATTTCCATAATAAAGGGCTGTGAGACCATCTTCTCGCAGCCAGATTTTCCTGAATTTGTCCAAAGAGATAAGCTGTTTTCAGGAGGGGACCACCAGAGAGTCCTACATAAGCACCCTGTCTGCGAGTGCAACCTTTTCTTCATTGTGAAACCAGTCTGAAAATCACAGTGTGTGTCCATGAGATGGAAAATCTGGCAGAGGTGGAAGAAGAAACACTGGCTATCAGCAGTGATCTGTTAGAATGTGGGGGGTTGGTTGTTTTTTTTGTTTGTTTGTTTGTTTTGTTTTTTTGGGGTTTTTTTTTTGTAATGGGTTGTTTTAGAGCTGGATCATTCTGACAGAACAGACTAGGGGTGAGGTTTTCACCAAAACTTGTTTGGGGATGAGGTTCTCACAAGACATACGAGGAAATAAATGCGTGGGGATGTTGCCCCACCTTGGGTTGGCTGGCAGCACCTGGGCAGCAAAAGGGTGCAGCCCCCAGTATCAGACTGTGACTGCTCACCCCTCAACCCGGAGTATCTGCCTGGCTTCCCGTGCTGCGGGGAGCACGCTGACTCCCTGGGAACTGGCAGCACAAGGCAGACCAGGGGCAGAGGGAGTCCCGGGGGTGGACAAGGCAGCCCCGCGGGTGGAGCACTCAGTCGCTCTGTTCATAGCGCAGTCCCACGGCTCGGGGGTTCAGCCCTTCCCGGCAGAAGTAGGGAGGTGCCGAGGGTAGGGGACGGAGGGGCCGGGTACCAGCGCCCCGGCCAGGACCCGCCCCGACGGCCGCCGCCCGTGTCCGCGGCGGGCGGGGAGCGCACGGCAGCGGCGCTCGGCCACGGGCGAGGGGCAGCCTGCTCCGGGCTTGTCCTGAGCGTCACACCGGCTTCGGGCAGCCTGCTCCGGGCTTGTCCTGAGCGTCACACCGGCTTCGGGCAGCCTGCTCCGGGCTTGTCCTGAGCGCCACACCGGCTTCGCGGCCGAAATGTGCATTTCAGTGCGTCTGGGGACACGCTTTGAAACGGTGGCCCGGGTGTGTGGACACGAATGTCTGGGATGAGACTTTTGTGCTGTCTCCTTTCCTCCCTCCCGCTCCTGAAGAACTGGGGCAGATCCGCCAAAGCGCTCGCTGGTCCAGCCCCCTCCTCCCCCGCCTCCGTGGGCGATGTGCTGATAAGGCCGCGCAGGTTGCGCGCCCCACCGCCTTCCTGCGCGGCTGCTGCGCGGAGGCGGCTGCGCCGGGCCGGGGATGCTGCACCAGCCCTGCCAGGGAGGGCTTCCATGGGCAGAGAGGTTCGCAGTGTAATGAACAACCTTATCGTGGCTGGTATCTTTACAACTGCTTAGATGACTTTTTAATT
>JAVTVJ010000032.1:1447500-1472500 GCA_034509425.1 Eopsaltria australis | reverse complement strand
ATAATTCCTTTTCAGTTCAAAAGAAAAGTTGGCTAACCTTAACAATAATATTCATTTTGACTGTCTTCCTAATAGAAACAATTGGACATTTGGTTTCAAAATGCAGCCATATTTTTGAGATGTGACACTTCTCCAGTAAATCTGTCCAGTAAATCATGGGGGTTTGCCTGTGCTTGGTTCACATAACACTTACTCTTAATCAACAAAAAGGTTATTCCAGTTCAAGAAATACTGGGGGCAGGGGGGAAATTTAAAAATCTTTACATAGCCCTATTGGCCGTGATCAACTCCTTGATTTCTTCTTGAGAGGCACATGAAGAAAGAACAGGTTACCTTTGAGGCGAGTTTAGTATTTAAGCATTCTTTGAGAAATCTGCATTGCTGAGAGAGAGCAGTTTTCCCAAGGCTGAGCAGAGAGCTAGATGGGATCAGAGCTCAGGAGTAACGTTTCCCAGTCACATGCGACCACCAGCTCTTTTCTGTAGCCCACTAAAAGCCTCTGGCAACCTGAATTCCCCAAATGAGGCGGTAGAGGATGCTCCTTCAAATATCTCCTTCATGCCAAGGATGTTTCTATGGTAATTCTGCATTCAAAGTTACTGGTTCGTGCTGCATGAGAGGCTACACAAGGGCCCAAGGAAATGAATGAACCTGTCTAAGGTTGTGCATACCCAGGGGGCTTCCATAATTTTTGGGTGCGCAGAAATACAAAGACGGAATAATGACAATGTTGTGCTGCACTTCATTTGTTGAATTACTTCAATACCTTGCTCACAGATGTGTGCATGTGAATCTAATCAACCAAACTCCTCGTAGACAGCAGAGATTATTTTGAGAGATTATTCCTGCTTTTGCTGCAGAAAAAGAAGCACCAGCCTTTCATAGCCTCTTGGATACAGGGAGGTGTGTGTGCATGCATACACCAACACACACATACCCCCTCTGTATATGCACCAAAAAAAAGGTGAGAAAAAAATTTTCCTATATAGAGCACATTATTCTCGTAAAGATAGGATGACTAAAAACAGATCTGCCTTTTTATGTGGAGAAAACTCACACCAAAACCAGTTTGATTTTTCATCTAGTTAATCAATTATATTAAAAAAAACAAACCAAAAACAACAGGGGGAAAGGAAAGGAAAGCTGGCATGATAAATATCTGCAAAAAAGTGTTCTTTTCATATCCCTTGAAATCCTAAAATAGGAAACTTTTCTGCACCTTTTCTTCTTGAATCATATTTTGCTTTCCATACTAAAACAGCACATTCAACAATTCAATTTGCTGTTCAATAATTGTGACTCACGTTGCCTTTTAAATGCATAAAAAAAGTTGCATCTTTTTGTTTTCATTTTCCCTGCATGTTTGTTGCATACTGACATCAAATTCCCGGCAGGCATCCTAACCTTGCAATTGGAGAAACAGCGCTCCAGGGTTTTCCACATGTCTAATACACCTGGATAAAAAGTGCTAATTGTCACCAACTTCCATTAAATGACAGCAGTAAGGCACAAAATATGCTTGATTTGCAGATGCTAGTGCCACTGGGAATTAGCAGCAGATTAATAATTGTGCAGACCTTGAACATTCCCCTGGCACCGCCAGCCTGGGTTTCCAGTGCAACATCAGACTACAAGGCCTTTGTTTTTAGCTTACTTTCCTGAGGAAATCAGGCTTAGGCATTTGCACACTTTTCCTGTGTGTGTTTGGCTGTCCTACCTTCTCACAATAATTTCTGATTAATCTGAATAAATTTTAAAGGAAAGTAGAGCTTACAAACATACAATGTCCTTAGCAGTTTTGTGAAAAACAGGCAGCTAGGTAGACGTAATCAAGCCTGAGCCAAAGTGTTTCAAATATCCTGGCTTTTTAGATTCAGGTATTCTTGCAGACAAACAAATCCTAATTCTGTTCAAATTTTGTTGGCTCTGTAAGTAGAAGGGAGATGTGCCATATCACATATTCAGCAGACAGCAACCTTGCATCCAATCACCTCTACAGATCAGGTGACACACCAGGTTCCCAGTTTGTGGTGATTTTTTCTTTTTACACACCTATATGCCAAAAAATTCCTTTTTCACCTTGAGGCTTTGAGTGGGCATGAGGAGTCAGCTTCTTCCACAGGTTCACCCTTGCTCTTTTTTCCTCCAGAGAAACTCAGGGACCAACGCTGTCCCTTCTCTCCTCTCTTCTTGTTCTGCTGCTGCTGCTGCTTCCTCTCCACTCTCGGCATACACGAGGACACCACCCCTCTAGCATGCAGGCTTACTGGCGGCTCTGGTGGCACTGCAAAGCTCATTTCTGCAAGCAGCAACATGATTACTGTGAAGGTGAGGGCGAGGTTGAGCAAATGTGTTTCAACACTTCTTTCTTTGTATTTATCACCATGCCATAGCATTCCTGCAGCCTGGCCTGCTGCTGCTCCAGCTGCCTGTGCAAACTCCTGATGGAGCGCAGCAGCAGGAGCCGTCGGTACATCGCTAGCTGGAGCCGGTACTTCTCCTTTTCCTCCTTTTTCTTATTCTCTAAGGTCTCCATGACTTTTGTGGTCTTCATCCAAATCACACGGCCCAAACTACAAGAGGCCACATTGCCCTCGGTGCTGCTCTCTGCCTGCTGCATGTCAGTCCCAGCCTTCAGGGCCTTGCTGGCCTCCCCGGGCACCATCAGGGCCTGCAGCACCTCTGAACTCAATTTGCCATCACAGCAGGGGCTTTTGGTGTGCAGAGAGACAAAGCCCACAGGCAGCAGGTCATCAGCTGCTACAGGGCATGAGGAGGCACCTAACGATGCATCTACAGCTGCCAGAGGATGCTCAGCCAGCCCAGGAGCTGTCCTCTGTGCCTGGCCACCACTGACCACCTCTGGGCCAGTCAGGGCTTTTACCTGGGCCACTGCCCTGCTGGAGAGGACAGACAGTCTTTCTGGCACTGCCGAGCTTCCCTTGTCTTCATTAAGGCTGTCTAGCAAAGGTCTGGCAGAGCAACCAGGGGATGCTGTTACAGCATCATGAGTCGGCAATCTGTCTTCATCATCGCTGCTGTTTTGGATTTCCTCTTCATCTCTTGATATTACAGCTGCTGCCTCAGCCATTTAATACATGAGCTACAGAAACTTTCTGTGGACAAAGTGGAAGTAAAAGGACTTCATTTCCACATACACACACAGAGAAGCCCAGTGCAGAGTGACATTTGAAGAAAGAACCTCTTTTTATATTTAAGCAATGGACCTATTACTTTTCTAATAAAGCACAACCCTTGGGTCACTTCAGGCCATTTCTTGTGATTTGCATTAGATGTTCTTCGAGACACAACATTAATCCAATAATAATTAAAATGATATACGTACTATTAACATTCTCAAATCTTTAAAGGCAAGTGATCTATCCCTGCAGCACTGGCTGTGCTGACTAATTAAACAGAATACAGTTGTAAATGGGCATTGTAAGCACTTCTCCAATTTAAGAACATAGCTCTAACAAGTGTAGTTTGTAGAGATGGGCGAGTTATCGGCATTGATCAGCTTTAAAGGGAGGTGTAGGTAGCACAAACAGCAGGTTGCATTTAAATGCCCTCTCCAAGATTAATCTGTCTGCTCCCAGTTTGTTTACAAGGTTGCCTTTCCCCCTCCTATTAATTCTAACAGTAAAGCTATATTAGCATCACTCTAGCCAAAGAGAGGAAAAAGAAACCAAACACTTACCGAGGTTATTGGGGGAAGGAAAAGAGTTACAGTGCATTGTATCTGTGTATCATGTTTTCTTGAATGTGAGTCAGCACAATCTGGAACAGAAACATCACAGTGCTGGAGCAGCAGCAGCATTATGCTGTTCCACCCAGCAACAACACAGTCAGTCCCAATCACAGAGGAGTGCAGGGCTTCTTTCTTCCTCCTCAGTGGGCATTGCTCCCTGGCGTGCAGCTTTTGTGCCATCTTTGCGCATCAAAATGAATGCCAGGATTGGATGGCACTTTTTTCCCACCTCAAACCGAAACATACCTGATTCACCCATTCTACAGGGGGCAATACCTATGGCCCTTCCCATCCCTGACAATCAGCAAGGAGGTAGCCCAGCACCAAAAGAGGGTGAGGTATTCTGGACTCCACTGTGCATGTTTTCCTGCAGAAAAAAACAAGCTTAGGTAAACTTCAGCTGCATGACCAAAAACCAAAAAATGAAGCAAGCATTCAGCACCAACCAAATGCTAAACATGAAGACAGGCAGAAGCTGTAGATCGAGGAGGTTAATATGCACCCATGTTTAATGAGGTTGGCCTAATCTTTAAACAGCAGCACTACATCCAACTAAACCATCCCACAAAACAATAAACTTTATCAGCACTTCTGGAGTTCAGAAAACCTACCTTCAGCATCATCTCTTGTTGTATTGCCAGGAACAAAATTCACAAATTATCTACCTGCATCTACTTCAATCAATTTACCATAGGGCTTCAGTTGCCTCAAGACGTTCTCTACTGCATTCTCTAATATAAATAGAAGAAAGAAGCAATCCAAAATACTATCTAAACTCTTCCAGCAGCTGGAAAAGAATGAAAGTAGATCGTATCTCCACTTCTACGTGTGTTGTAACTCAGATAATAATTTCTTATTTTTCATCTGCACTGACTAGCCTTCTTTCTGATGAATCTGCTAGGAGACACTTACAAACTTGAACACACAAAGCCTGGTTAACAATAATTCAGATTTGTACCCCGAGGTATAACTTGAATGCATTTTTTGGTGCAAGAGGTAATTTGCACTGAATTTGTAAAATGAACTAAACCTGCTGTGTTTATGTGCCAAATCATGCTGCAGATTATATAAATAATACTAGGAAGAGATTAATATCCAGTGAGTTAATATACAGTGCAAGTTTGTATCTTGGTGATTCCCATTTATCTGAATCACAAGCTACGGTAATTGAAGAATATGGAATTCAGATAAGGGGGATTTTACTGTATTAACACATTGAAAAGGTTCATTGTAATACAGCATTATGTAGAGAGTCTTTTATTTTCTGCTTCTCTTGTCTCCAAAGCACTGCAGGCATATCTCCCACTAGAAAGGGGATGGGTGCTAGGTAGTGTACCTGATCACCAGCTATGTCAATACCTTTTTATGAGCTGTAGATTCTGTTCCTCACTTCTACCTTTGTAGCAATTTGCTGCAAATAAGTATTTTTAATAGTCTAACAAGGCATGAAAAAACCAGAGTTTTGGTTTCTGGGGTGTTTTTTGTTGTTTTGTTTATTTGTTTGCGGGTCCTGTTTTTTGTTTGTTTGTTATTTCTCTTCTGCTTTAATTTTTTCAGCAAAATTTCACAGTCAGTACTCTTTAAAGAGATGGACACGGGGACAAAAAAGTAATTTTACACATCAAATTAATGCCACCAAAAATAATAATAAATGGTTTTTTTACATGTGGATGTGAATAGAATAAATAACATTTGATAGAATCAACTAAACAATAAAACTCCAATCAAAACTCATTGAGATAGATGGCTTTTCACAGAATATTATGACACTAGCTGTAATCTATGAAGCTTAATAGGAAAAAATATCAGTCCATTGGACTTAGAGAATCAGAAAAATAGAAATACTGTTTAAGACACATATTTGTTATTGCTAAAATACAAGTTCTTTTTATGGTTAGGGCTGCATGTCTGTTTCTATAATTGCCCTTCATTCCATTTTTCAGGACTTCCTAGAGGATCAGATGGAAAGGTTCTAGACTCAGTGAATACATACTAAACACTTCAGACAAAAAATAGAGATGCTCCAGTACAAAAGGGAGAACTAAACCAGTCTTATGACTGGGAAGGCTTAAGGAAACCTTTCAGGAGAAAGGTATCTTGTGTAACCAACAGACTGGGGAACAGGGAACGAGACCACACCTCATTTCAGTGAAAACATGAACAAGCTTGTTCTGAGATGACACAACAATCCTATTCACCTAAGACTGTTACCTTGATGAAGTGACTTCTACAGTTTATTTCCCTTTTATTTGCACTTTGACAGACCAATAGAGACCTGAAAAGGCCTCATGTTAGTTTCTTCTTCAAAAAGCACATTGTGCTATTTCCCTGATGAAGAAACAGAAGAGGAGAGTTTGCTGTTCCACCTAAGAACCTGTCTCAGGCAGACTCTGCTCAATACCACTTACTCATTCCCAGACTTGTTTTCCTGTTTGTGGGAACCTTTCCAGGCAGAAGCTATTTCAGATTTCACGGTGAACATTTAGATCAGACCAACACACTGAGAATTTCAGGTAGATGAAATGAAAGCCAAGATGCCTCTGGTTGAGGTCCATCGCCTTTCATTACCACCCACTCACAGGTTGATGCAACAGCAGCAGTTTCAAGGTGTCAATAGACCCTGGGGAGCCACTTTCAAGCTGTCAGCCTTGCACGCCCCTGAGAGGTCTATGCCAGCAGAGGTCTTCAATCCATCACACCCTTTCAGGTTACAGCTACAAGAGGTGCTGGGCAACCTGTAGGCTCATAGATGTAAGCATGTGCTGAAAGTCTCTGTGCTTGCAGGCTTATGGAATGAGTGCTGAGCCATCACATTGCGGTTTGTGTGGTAGCAGAAAAGGCCTGGTCACAGGGGTGTCCCTGCAGACAGCCAGGATAACTACTTCTCCTTTCTCTTCCAAATATGATGCCATTCTCAAGCATGGACAGACACAAGGATAGGAAGGTACTTGGGCTTGTCATTTCATTAAGTATAAATGTTTTACTGAATTTCAAAGCATAATAGCCAAACACATTTACAAACAGCATTAAAAGCGAGATAAGCATTGCTGAAGATAGGCCATTAAAAGACCATGGGAATGGTGTTTTGTATTTGTCATACATGAAGTCTACTGGGTTGGCTTTCACATTAGTGGAAAAAGATAAGTAATTAAGTTAGTATTTTAAATTAATAAAGTTATTAAGTGGTTCTTAAAGTTAGTAAAAGTTTACAGTTCATGTCTAATTGTTTCATGGTTGTTTTTAAGTGTCAAACAGAGTTTAAAGTTGCATTTTACTAACAAGTTTCTCTAAGAGTTTTTACTAGGATCTCAGCACACTGAAAAAAGAACCCCCACCCATAGATAAGAGACTATTTTTAGGAACTGGCAGTTGGCCCATCACTGAGCTCCGCAGCAACCACGTATTTTAATGAGGCAGTTTCCCGCTGAGAGTGCTGATGACATCACCCTGAAAATTGCTCCCTAGAAACCAGCAAGCCACTGGTCAAGGGATTTCACATCAATCTTGGATTTTACCAATCAGCCCCAACTTAGGAGGCGGACTGAGGGTGGACTGGGGGAGGTGATGGGAGGAGCAAAGAGGGTATAAAACCCTCTGCACACCTTGAACTTTGCTTCCTGTTCCTGCCTACACTGGGCTTCTTGGTGCTTGCTCGAGGGTTGTCCCCTGCAGCCCTCAGGCTTGGGATTAGCCTAGGCAGAGCCCAGTGCTGGGATTCTAGGCCGGAATTTTGTTTCTTTTCTACTTGGGACTAACTCAGGTGGAGCCCAGAACTGCAGGTTCTTGGTGGGGGGTTTTTAGCCCTATCAGGCATAAGATTCTCTGATCGCTGTGGACCCAGATTTTTATTTTTCCTAATTATTTTTGTTAATAAACCTCCTTTATATTTTAGCTAATTATTAAGAGTTGGCTTCATTTTTAACATATTTCAGTTTGGGGACTATTTTTAACAAAGTATTAAAAATACCCTATTACACAGTAGTATAATTACATTTTTTATATTAATTGCTCCTAAAGATCAAATGCCATATTTTGTCTGTTAATGTACACACTTGCATGGCCTTCTATGAACTCAATGAGATCCACATGTGTGCATCTGAGGCCTAAATTTTTCCCCAAAGATTCTTTAAAATCCTTTTACAGGGCAGTAAGTCACAGAAGAAAGTCATACGCTCCTTTTCTTCTGTCTTCATACCCAAAACAGGCAGGAGTTATTACAGGCTGCTCTGGATTACACCGGATGGTAACAGTATCCCAAGGGGCCTGTGACCAGCCAGGCATTGCTGTTGTTCTGATCTCACGCTCGTCCATACCCAGGAGTTTCTCCAATCCTTCTACAAACAGGGAAATAAGAAATGGAGGCCACTGACAACATAAAGAAGTGCTCTAGATATTTCAGGAGCAGGGAAAAGCAGGACATGTCCATGGCTTCCAGGCAGAAGGAAATTAGGAATATGTACAGAGCTGCAGCACAATTGTGTGTCTGGTAACATTTAAGAAAAATAGAGTGCATACATGATTTTACCAGGTAGGAAAGAGTCAATGGCTTTAAACAGGAAAATACAGCATTTGAACAGACCATCTTTATGTTAAGGTAAAAGACATTGAAACAATCTGCCACAACTGGTAAAAATTAGCAGGCTTGCTGCCAGTCTCAACAGAGCTGCCTGTCAGAGGTGCAAATTTCTAAAGGAGTGTGCTCATGCTGCACTCAGACTGAGTTTGAGTTGAGTTTGCAAGCTTCGAAGTCTTAAGATTGCAGGTGCCAAAGTGACCCAAATGCTTGGAAGTGCTTGATGACAACTCTCACTGCAATATTTCAGCAACTCTACGTCTAACTGTGCTTGGGCTTAGCTATTCCCAGGTACACAAAATGAAAAATACATTTATATGGCTTTATAAAGATATTTTAGAGGTGAAATGTTTTGATTTTTCCTCAAGGCAGCAGCTGTTCTCCCTATCATCTATGTGGCAAGCATTAGTTTATGATTTCAATCACCGCTCACCAAGTGAAAGAATAACAGCATCATTGCCCAAACCAGTCTAAGTCCACATTCCTGCCATCAGATCCACAGCGCTGTGTTTTTATGCTGCAGCAGCCACAAAGGACTTTACAGTCTTGCTATGAACTCAGAGTTCTGCTTCAGCTCGCACAATGAGCAGTTGAAGGTGGTCACAGAGGCCAAGGTGAGAATGGACTACCCATGAGTACACAAATCTTGGATTTTGCTTGATTTTTCTCCCATCTCAGCAGAGCAATCAATATTAGGCAGATTCAACTGGCGTCAAATGGGCCAAACGGACTGCAGAAGAAGCACTTTAAATATAGTTCTTAAAAATTCCAGCACATTTCAACATGAAGGAAACTTCACATTTCTAGAGTGGGTTAAGAATGCTTTGCAACAAGGACATCTGCAGCATATACCCTACAAATTAGTGGGGGGGGGGGGGGGGGCAAATAGAAATCTTTATAATGATGTAAAAAACCTTGAGAACTTCCAGTTTATCCCATTTACTTTTTCTGCTTCTAACGGAGAGTATATGCTTGTCTATAATTCATTTTCATACCAAAACGGAAAATCTCATTATACACTGAATAAAATTATGAATTGCGAAAAATAATCTCCCTTAACTGTTAAATGAGAAGGAAATTTTTTCCCCATAATAAAGAAAATATTTTGTTTCATGGTAGCAAAATTAAAAGTAACCTTCTAAAGTGTGATGCTCCTGTTTCTGTTTTTTTGAACCCTAATTTTATAGAGTGCCCATCATTTTGTTCAGGAAAAAACAAAGTAAGGGAAAGGGAGAGAAGAAAATGCAAAAGAATTTATAGTAGAAGATCATGTAACCTGAGATTACAGTCTTCCTATGGAGAAGAGACTAAAAAAATGTTCCTGCGGAAAAGATGGTACTTGAAATATTTTGAATAACCTGCAGCCTTAAAAGATTTAAAGGTATTGCTCATGTACTGCAAGAACTCTATGCCTGGCAGGTGAATACTGGATTACCCAACCTAGCTGTTAGATTTCAGATGTGAAAATGAGTATGTAGACAACTCACGTGCCTAGTTACAGTTTACATCCGGTTTGCATTGAGAGAAAAATCCTTTCTTCTAATGAATATGTAAACAGACTATGTAATTTTTGGTAATTGATGCTTATGCTTGCTCTCATTTTGACACTTGATCATAACTGACAAACTGGCAGCTGAGGAAGGAGAAAACTCTAAGCTGTAAGAATAATAAACAGAGCACAGTTAGAGATGGGAAAAAACACCAGCATACATGGGAGGAAAATTTCAGGAAATGGGGCTAAGCCATGAATTGATAGAAAAATAATTGTTTGGTGTTTCCACAACTTAAAATGAATGTACAATTTCCAGAAGCCAAGTACATTTTTTTTCTAAAGTAACAACATTATATGTGTGTAAATTTTCCGCCTTAGCTGTTAAACCAAAATGGTATGTGAAGAGAATATTATGAAAACTATTTTTAATACAAAAAGTTTTATTAGAAAACAGTTTCAGAAGAAGCACCTAAAAAGAAAATAAAAAATGGATGCATTCATGCTGTTTGAGCCCAACCATTTCCACAAATACTAAATTGGCTCATGAGAAGCTTAACTCTGCAGGTCAAAATCAAAGACTGAAAAGTGTGCACCTACAAACACCTTCTCAGAAATTCTACTTTTTCATTAAGAATGCTTTGTTGCAGAGCCATACAGCTTTACTAATAGCGTCTGCATAGACTCACCTGCTGTCTGTTGTCCACACACAAACACCAAAAAAAAAAAAAATTCCCCAAGGTCATTTGGGGCTGAGAAGGTCAGGCTTGCTCACTCCTTAATACCTTTGAAGCTGTTAATGTGACTGAGATGGATGAGAGTGAGTAGGATACAAGCCTGTCTGTCAGCAAAACACATGATCTCAGCAATATGCAGTGTAATTGATCTAAATCTCAGCTACAGCTGTTAACAAACTCCAAGAGGGAGAGAAGACACTTGGACCACAGGGCTTGTTGTACTAGACTATGTTCTTACTTTGCTACATAGACATTGCTCGGCAACCTGGATTTTTGCAGCCTGCTTCCAGTGGTTAGTACAGATAGTACTTTCACACCAGCAGTTTCATTTTTACATCCAGAGGTTCTTTGCTGAGTCTCTGTCAAAGTCCAATTCATTACCTGCTGAAGTATCAGCTAAAACCCTATCACTGTTCTATAAGAAATTTTTTAAGATATTAGAAAGTAACAGGAAAAAGACAGACATATAGGTACACATACAATTAATGAAAGATAAGCTTTCAAATGTTTGGAGGTTTATTTCAGAGATGTGCATCCACAGATACTTATTTCCTAAAGAAAGAAGAAATACAGAGTCCATTTCTACTTGATTGAACAGAGAGCAGGCTAAGAAAGAAGAATGTGAAGACTGAAGTCTCAGTTTGAACAGAAAAAACAATACATCTTTCCCAGAAACAGTGAGCACAGTTAGGTTCTGGATGTCAAAAAGAGGTGATGCTTCCTGTACCATTTATGTTGCCTGCAGCCTTGTCTGCTTGAACCTTGAACCCCAGTTGAAGCTCCCTGAGCCCCAAGCAAAGGTCCTGCTAAAACCCCACTGGCACGTGTGATTCAAAATCCTCCTTGTGTCTAGAAGACACTATCAAGCTGTTATTAACTCCAGTGACACCAGGGCACACCTCAGTCATGCTTTTACTGAGCCTCCTTGAGATCTACCTGAAGAACATTAAAAGAACAGAGAACACAGTCATTGTCATCTGCCAGTGTATTATTTGTGACCTTTTAAGCTTTCCCCCATCCTTTCTATACCCTCTGCCAAGAGACCACCAGCACCACCTTTTTGACTCCTGAAGAGATCCCAACACTTAGCGGAAGCTTTGTACTAATTAAGACTTTGAGAGCAGTAAGCAAAAAAACATCATGTCTGGCCTCACACTTGGCAAATTACTCACAGTTGCTTGCTTCCCTTCACAAGATTGTCTTGATAGCAGCCATTGCCAGTAGGGATCTGAGGCAATGAGTGCAGCAAAAACACCTAACAAATACATGCCTACATATGTGAGCTCCACTTCCTTAGGCAAAAACAACAAGTCAAATGAGTGAAGGATCTGCTGCTCTCTTATGTACAGTAGTTGTGTGTACACTGATGTGCAAGAAGCTTCCAAAGACTTCTGTCATAGCTCGTCAAATTGCCACAGCTTATCAAATTACTGATTTCAGAAACTTGCACTGCTCCCAAAGGAAGGTTGCTGTTTTGTCATTTTAGAAAGGTGGCACACCTCTGAGCTTCTTTCAGTGTAGGTTAGGGAATGAGTGTATGTTATGTATGCCAGAAGGAGGTGGAATTGGCCAAGTCGAGCAAGTTTAGGCAATCCACAGCTTTGAGACAGGGCAAAAATAAATCCATGTGGAAGGACACAGCACAGGCATAAACAACACCCACACAGACTATCTGAGGTCTTGCTTTTTAGCTTGGAAAAACAAACTCCTTTCTGAACTCTATTCATTTTTACAGACAAAGCCATCAAGCTTAATGGACAAAAGTACAAGTCATAAGTACAGGACACTTAATCTAGGTAATTTATCTCATCCTTAAGTGTTTTCAACACAGACAGGAGTAGCTGCCACTTGGAACGGGCTTCCTTTAGCTTCACTTTCAAATGACATTGACTTTCAGATGATTATGTCCAGAGCAGGTCACCTTAACCATGAGGCATGTATTAATGCGAGAGACTGAAAGCTCAGTCTTAACACAATTGGAACAGGACCTGTTCTCACCCCTGGAGGGGGTGATCCTTGCACAGCCACAGCCAAGTATCTTCCAGCAACCTGTGTTTTAGGGGTTTCCTGAGCTTGATGCTGCATCTAGATAACTGCATTTGACAGTCGTTGATGGAACAATTTTCCTAATTCCCTTTTGAAGACGATTATGCCTTTTGGCTTCTATAACATCCCATGGCAATGAATTCTGCAATCTAATTTTATGTTGCATGACTAGCATTACCAACAGAGCAAGCCACACCTTTCCAGGGACTCAGTAACATGCTGACACCATCTTACTTTTGTTTCATTTAATCTCATGAGTCATAAGCAGCACAACAAAATTTTCTACAGCTATCTGGATTTTTCCCCAATATCAAAAAGCTCTTTTAAACCAAGGGCTGTCAACAAGCAAATTATCTGTTATACTTTTTCACAGGATTGTATTACTCACATAGCTCATTCTACCGTAAAACTGAGTACGGCTGAGACTGTTCAGCAAAGGTGGCAAATAATAAGTAATAAATAGCTGTCTGCAGAAAGAAATGCGAGGCTTGGAGGGGACAAGGAACCCTCTCACAGTCCTGGAACAGCCCAAGTAGGAAGCAGTGAAATTTCACCGGAGGAGAAAAGCTAGGAGAAACCAGCAGGAGTTTTAGAGAGGGACTGAATAAGAAAAAGAGACAGGGAGAAGACAAAAAGATGTCTTTAGATTTCCATAAGAATTAAATTGGAGAGGGGGGTGGGAGGGACAGTGGAAAGGCAGGTTAAAGGATTGTATTCCTGCTGTTGTCAGCAAGTAGGAAAGGAGACCTGGACTGCCTCTCTCCCAAGTCTGCTGCCCTAGGCGACTGTTTATTTTGCCTTTGCCCAAGCCAGCGTGAGATGTTATAAAGTGAATTTCCAAAGTGTTCTGAGTCACCAGAACACGGATGAGATCTGTAGATTCAAGCCACCTTTCAAGATTATGAATCTCTTCTGAATATCCATTATGCCGATGATATATAACAAAATCACTGCTGTAATGTGATGCACATGTCAACTTTAAGGATACAGTCCCTGCTCAGATGGCATCAGCAGAGGGACACGTCAGCATGGTGGATTACCAGAGCAAATGCTTTAGCATGCAAAGTGATGCAATGTGTTTTGACAACAATTGTTCCCTTATGTTTGTTTCTGTGTCAGGTTTGACTTGACTATCTGCCAGGACAATGCTCAGGATCCTTTGCATTGCTATGCAGAAGCTGATTATGTGATCAAATGCTTAAAGCACATAAAATCACTTCCAAGATTCAATGAGATAGATGTGCCAGAAAAGTCAGTAGGTGTTTGAAGTAATTGACGCTAACAGCTAGACCTGGATTATTCAAAAGAATATGTGCTTTGTTTTGGATTTGGGTTTTTTTGTTGGTGGTGGGGTGGGTTGTTTTTTTTTTCTTCTAATGCTCTATCATATAATCTGCCTAGAAATTCAGCCTTAACATAATGTTCACATCAAATGAAATTCACCCGTTAAGAAAGAACATACACAGGGTCCTCTCTGAAGTGGAAAAAATGCAGTCTTTGTGTACAGCAGATCCCCTGTGAGCCTTCATACCCTGTACACATGCCTAGGACAACAGAGCAGACTCCAGTGGCACAGAAGAGCTGATATTTGTAGGTCTGGGAGACTCATCACTGAACTAAAACTCTTCATCCCCCATCTGTGACACTGAAGTTTTTTAATAAAGGCCAACACCCCCAAAGAAACCTTCCATATATAGATGGCTGTAGAAGAAACAGGTTACCTGCTCTTATGATTTCCATATTGCATTTCCTGCCCACCTTGAACCATCACACCATGTCCAAAGTGAGTAAGTGTGATTTGCATTCAAGAGACAGGGGCAGAAGGCAAACCCAATGTGGCATTTGCCCAAAAGCCATGATCTCAAATAGAGGCTTCACCCTGTGCTCCCGGGTTTGGGTCTAGCCTGGTACCAGAGTCTCACTGCACAGCTTTGCAAGAGCTTTGGGGCCTCAGAGGTATTTAGGCACCAAAACCAACAAAAAGTGGTACCTATACACTTTCAGAAAACTGTCTTTAATTTCACCATCCCATAAATCTCTTTCATGGAGACGTCTTTCATCTTTTCTGCTTCACAAGCCAGTTGTGAAGCTTAGTTACACAATGACTATGAAGTCTAGTAAATACAACAAATATTAAGACCGATTAATGAGATTTCTGTCACTAATACACTCTACCTCTTGTGAAATATTACTCATATGTTTAAAAAAAAATAAAAACAAACAAAAAACCAGATATATTCAATGTAAAGCCAATCCATCTTGATTACTTGCATAAATAATATGTTATACAACTCAGTGGTATTTATTAACACAAAATGGTAAATAGCATAGACTTCTCTGTCCCACATGAAACACTGTTTATTCATGCATGTGTCAGTTGTTTCCTGTAGTGCCTGAAGTGACTGCCCATAGTGCTGCCTGAGTGGGATCCCAAACTCACAGAGTACCGTCTTCCCAAGGGCTCTTAGTGGCTTAAATACCTCCAAAGACCTAATGAGAGGTCACAGGCCCCAAGTACCACATAAATCCACTGCAAGAAGATGGACCCAGTTTCAAATTGTTTGTACTTGGTAACACAATCTTAACTTACCACTGGGCCCCACGTATAAAAAAGTGCACATGGCATCATTGCAATTGCAGTGTATTCTGCCAGTTCAGAGTCCTCACTCTGCTTTAACCATTTGTCACAGTCTTTGGCCAAAGTACTTTGTTCTGTCAGAAAATAAATGAAGAAAAATAAAAAGTTTGTTTCCTCACAGAACAAACATACATCCCACCTACTCTGTATCTGGGCAAATACATTTCCTGTTAAGAACTGTGGTATGGAATTCATAGATTAATAACACTTTCATAGAGATCAGGCAGGAGAGATTTTCAGCACATGAAGCCTGTTACAGCAAGTTCTATTAATATTCACCAAAGGGAACCCGTTTGTTGACCTAAAGTGCAACTGCTTCCTATTCTCTTCTTGTGAAATTGTTTAGGTCCTGTGGGACAACTGTACTGAGCTTTTGACACAAATATTAAAATTCTATTTAGATGTACAATGTTTTAATGCAAATTTTTTACCATAAAACCAAATGCTCCATTCAGTTAAATTAATAGAATTACAAAAAGATGTAATGATAGCAATTAAGTCTTGAAAATGCAAATTTTATAGTCAAGGACAATTACTTCATTTATAGTATACTGGAATGATGCCAGATGAAGGTAATTTAGATCCCCCTAGCTCACAGTTATATCATGAAGGATATCTTAATTTCATTAGTACAACAAAGATGGGTGAGAAGTTAGAGAATACAAAAAAAAAAAAGGGATGGGAGAGAAAATTTGACCTTTCTCATTTCATTGCAGTGAGAATACATAGATCTTACTAAAGTATTAGTAATATTTCTTTCTACTCCTGCCTCTGAAAAAAGTGGGGATTTTTTTTTTATTAGCAGCAATAGAACATTAGTATGTAAAAGGTCAGCTTCATTTAGATACTTAGAGCCAATGTGTTCATGCCAAAACAGTTACAGACCTCCCATTATTTCATTTTTAAGGATGCATACACTGTTGGCTCATGGCTTGCCCGGTCTGAAGCCATGGCCTCAGGAACATATGGTTTTGACTCTAAGACGAGTTAAAACATTTTTGAAAAATTCTGCTCACCCTTATAAAAATTATTCTTGCTGCCTGCAAACAAGAAAGTCAAATATCATTAGTTTTTCATTAGCATAGCAAAGAGTGATCAAGGAGATGCAGAATAGAGAGTGATACACTACAGATTTCCTGGCCTGCTTGTATGTGTGTGTAAAAATAAATAAATAAATAAGAAAAATACTCTTTCCTACATTCACTTCAGTACATTACCAAGTTCAAACAGGAGTTGGAGAGACTCTAGAGGTTCTTTCTTTCTTCCAAACAAGTATCCAGGGAAAGGCATATTAAATATGGTGCAGTATGAATTTGTAATAAAAGGCCTTTACACCTACCATTTTTTTTTCTTTGTGGCCTGCTGTAGCCACTGCAGAGAAACTCAGATTCTAGAGGGATGCACTCATTGGGTTACAGCTGGCTCCAGCTTCACACTGGTGTATCTCCCCTATGCAGCACCATGCTGCCGCAAGACCCCTGCCCACATCCCTTTCACTGCAAAACAACTTGAGGCCTACAACCCTCTTATCCTTCACTCCACTGTTTCCATGGTGGCCATTGTAGTATTTTTAAGCAGTAAACTGCACACATGCAAGCCATACTGGGAGGAAAACACAAACAAGTGAACCTGCTGTGTTATTCTGACCTACAAGTTCACTAGATTTATTCCTCAGAAATGTTCAGCCTAAAAACCAAAGAATAACTGTGACCTGACCTTAGTTCATTATTGATTTTAATAACAGGGCTGTGGCTATTTTGTTTTAAGAAAAAAAAAAAACCATTCTGAAGGAAAAATGTACCTTGGGTAGGGTTTGTGTTTTTCCTCCTTATTTCAGGTCTGAAATACAGATGAATGCACATGGAGACAGGCTGGCTTTACTTCCTTCGAGACAGCCTTGTGAAATAAGAACACTCCCAGTTCTTGTTTTCTTTCTACTCATCAACATGTATGCAACATGTGTGCTCAGGCATACCTGTGATGCCATCTTTGTTTAGCACTGATCTCACCAGTGGAAGCCTGAACACACTGAAGAGCTGGGGAGATGCCAGACTTCAATGGCAGGATCTCACCCCAGGATCTCACCCCATATTTCTGCAAGTCAAAGAAGCTATCAGTCATCCCTGTGCTTGAAAATGGTGGATGACATCCTGACTCATTGGAAAGCCATTGACTCCTTGTGGGGTTCAGATTTCCTTCAGTCAATTCTGTCTTCTGTCATCCAAGAGAAAAATTAGACCTTTTACTCATACGGACTTTATCCCTATCCTAGGGATTGTTAAACCCCTACTACACCTGACAAGCTAGTATGAGCTTGTTATTTTTATGTATTTATTACTGCATAGGGTCTGGTGTATCATTCTAAACTCTCTCTCATTGTGAATGTTGTTTGAAGATTTGGCTTAACCAGGAGTGCTTCAATGAGTTAAGCCTGGGTATGTTTGCACTACATTGTACAATACAGCTTAAACACTCATGTCATTTTATTGAAAAGCATAGGTTTAACACATTAATAGTTTGTGAATCAGCCAAGTCTCAGCTGTTGCAGGGAGAAATGTTTTGTCCAAGCTATTCCCAATGTGTCTTAGTTGTAAAAGAAAAACCAACAAAAACAGGCTGTGATCGTAATAGGATATTGATTAGTCTGGATCCCATACAGAACAGAACTTGATTCTTTGGTGGACCACTAAAAGGTCATATTGCTTGATTGCTCCATAGTTTCTAAAATACAAGAAATATTGAACCAAAACTGCTTTCAATTATACTCCTGTTATCTGAGGCCTGGGAATGTAACCAAGGACAGCATTTGGCCCATTCTGTTAAAAATGGGGAGATACCCAGGATTTCATTTCATCATTAGCAGAGTCGAACACCAGCTCTGCCTACTCTAATTGATGTCCTGCCCTTAAGTTAATTCCAAGGTAAGCAGGTGCAAATCTGTTTGATCCAAGGGCTTAATTTTGGATGGGTCTCACATACAGTGATATGTGCTTAGTGTTATCTGAGAACTGTGGTTTTGTTTACATATTCATATATATTTCTGCAGAATGATATTTACAATTGTTTATGTACCTCACATCTCCAAATTCCTCACTTGACCTGACTCTCACAGTGAGCTTAGGTCAGCAATAAGATAATGACTCGCTGTTAAATAAGATTTAATCAAAGCATGATAGTGTTGTCAGTGAAATGAATTAGTCAAAATATATTGTGGAAAATACTATACATCTAACTCTTCCTTTTATTACATTGATGTCACTGAGATTGTAAACACAGAACCAGGTTTCTAGGAAATCCTGGAATATAAGTGAAGGAAGAAATTGTCCTTCTCTAGCCTCTTCTAAGAAATTCAGTTTTCTAGTCAGAAGTTAAACAGAACAAATCCCATTTCTGGTCACTGGTCACACAATTCAAGACAATTATGAAGGAAAATTCTAGAAACAAGTCAATTATTTCCTTGATCCTGTCAGAAATGTGTGTTGGATTTATCTTGATACTAAATTCCACTAAATTCTGAAATGCAGTAAAGAAATAGAGGAGTCATACATTAATTTCAGTCAGTACTTTTCCTAGTTGTTCTACCACTTGGAAAGTTAGAAAGCAACTTGAGCAGTGCATATTTATTCTAAATTAGTAGATATATTCTGAAAAAAACTAAGCTTATTTTTTATATATTTATGGTGTTATTTATTTATTCCTATTTCAAATCCATATTGCAATGCTTCATAGAGAATGCAATCTCTTTCACTCTTGACTGACTTTAAAAGCTGTATGGATGTGATAATTTCTTTTCTCTTTTCTAATGTTTTCTTCTCCTCACTTGATGAATGCTTGACAGTAAGACAAACTTTTTCTCATCATTTTCCATTTTCCCAAATTTCTGAATACTGGCTGGGTTTCTTTTGAGATGTGATTTGACAAGGATTTAACGACTAGCATTTTTAAGTCCATATTCTCAGAAGTTGCCTGTGATTTTTGAAGATTTGGACATTTGTGAATCCAGTTTAGATTTTCAAATACTAGTTGATTTTGAAATATTCAGATCATTCATAAAGCCTTTTGAAGCACAAACAAGGCTTTTGGTGTCCCTTAGGCTTATTCTTCTCATTAACTCCAAACTGATACACATGGGATCGCTCTTATTTTTTTAAAGCTATGTCCTTTGAAGAAAGTCAGTGGGAAGACTGGATTAAGCCCAGGCTTCAGGATTTCCTGATTCGTTCAGAACTTCCTGTCTCTTGTACAGTTCTCAGAAACCACATCTATCTATAAAATTCAATCAACAGTGAAAATCAATATAGCAATATTATATATTATAGTGATACTTATAGTAATGTTCAATATTACTATATGTAATGGAAAGCCATCAAAATATTTTGTCTGTTTTTTTTTTAAAGATGAATAATAGCTTATTTAGACTATATGTATATATATATATATAGTTTTCTTTTATGAAAAGTTTTCTTTTCTTTCATTTGTGAAAATGTGTATTATAGAAAGAAAGTTTGTGAGAGGGAAAAAACCTAGGTATAAAATTCCAGAATAGAATGAAAAGCATAGAGAAATATTTGCAAAAACAGATTACAGACCCACTGACACTATCTTGTACACAGAAACACAACAAGTAATTTCATAGAAGAAAGCTTTTGGCTTGTTAGTTTGAGATGTTCTAATGCAACATTTAGATCACAGTATTACTGTATCATATAAGGGCTTTCATATGCTTTGCAATACAGCTTCTGACTGGAAGTATGAGCTGATGCAGCAGCATAAATAAGGAAATGTCTAGATTTCTATGCTTCCCAAAGGTCATTTTTATGGAAAGATCAGGAAATATGTTTCATTGAAATTAAAAAGAAAACTATATCAAGTTTAATAAAATTGTTACTATAATGACATAAAATTCAGTGAGATGGTTTACTGTTTAATATTTGACTGTCAAGTTTCCACAGTGAGCCTGAGATGTGTGGAAGCATTTAAACTTTTTAAACTGAAATTGTTTTCAATTTTATTTCCATTTCATTACCTGATCCGTCTTTTTTCCCCCTTGCTATAATACAGCTTCTTTTTTTGCTTAAAGCTGATGTTTTCTGTGAAGTACAATAAAAATTCACAGAGAGCTGTATCTCTACACCCAGGGAGACACAGTGTAAAAATGCATGCCCAGATAGCCAAAATATTTCTACTCCAATTCATTTCCTCAGTGGAGATAGAGCCCCAGCAGTGGTTTAGGGCAAAGGGGCCACTGTCAGCACACAGCTGCCTTCTGGGATTTCTTAGTGATGGCACCATCTGAGATAGATTGATATCAGAAGCTGTATCTACCCTCAACCATTCTGGAAAAGGCAGAGGGTCCAGCTGGCATAATGCCTTTACTCCCAGGCCTGCATTCACCTAAACATCTGCAAAGACAACCAGAGGCACCACCTGCAAAGTCAGAGCAGTCTCTGGCTACACACAGCCTTTCGTTGGACATTATGTTGAGTGCTAGGATTAGAGAAATGAAAAGGACATAGCTTGGCACAAATCTGCAAAATTGGGTTTTCTAAACAAACCAACCCCTGTCCCCAATCCTAGGACAGAAATGAGTTCATACACATAAACATGGAACATTTTGAGATCAAGTGCTTTTTAATCTTTTTTTTTTTTTAATTGCAAGCTTGGTTTAGCACATTTCCCCAGGATGGGTTGTAACAGATTAGTTTAAGAGTTGTTTGGATTCATGAGTGTAGAAAACAGATAGTTGTAAATGTACTCGAAGCATTTATTAATGTTCCTGATAAAGCAAAAGTCTGAAAGAGCACAAAGGGGACACAATAGTTACCAATATCCATTTATATCTTACAGGGCCATCTAGAAGGCAGGTGACAGTTGTCAGCAGAGCTCCTATGTTATATCTACCAAAGGCCATCTCTCAAGTGGGTCTCAACACAACACAGGTGTCTCGGGCATCCTTCCTTTCTCCTCAACCCTCTGCAATGCTTCCTCAGGACTCACCTCACACTGGCCAGGCAGCCCTCCATTCCTTAAAAGGAGATGTTGGTTTTAGTTACTGTAATCCTGGGCTTTCAGGAAAGGTTACTCAGGTGAAGGGCTCAAGGAGCCTCTGCAAAGGAGGATTCAGAGATGAGAAATCAGACAGAAAACTTATCGTCTCAGGATAGCTACATAGAACCTTGGTCACAGATAGCATAAAGCTGCCTTTGTTAGAGGCAACTATCACCCTGCTAAATTCTGCTCTTTCTTTTCCATAGGTGTATATGTAGTCAGGCATGTGTCCACACATCTTGTGAGGGCAAAATCAACTGATGTGAAGAATGATAGATGTCTAGGGGCAAAGGGAAGGCATGAGTGTTCGGTGAGGTCACATGGAAGGAATAGCAAGGGTCCATGACTTGATGAAAGTTTGGGGAATGGTGTAGATTCAGCAGTTCAAGCCAAACACAGGAATTAGAGGGTCATGAAATTAAGTATTTGGTTTTTCAGAGAGAAAAATGGAGCTACTAAGTAGTTTTACAAATGAACTATTTGTTTGTCACAAAAAATTACCAGATTTTAATATTACAGAACAAAGAGGACTGCACAGAAATGTAATGGTTTCCTTAGTCGTGATCTCTTTTTTGGATGGAGTATTCTGTTATGACATGCTGAAAGCCACAGTGTTTTGGGAAAGGGGCGGTTCAGGGACACAGAAATATAAAAGGTGGGCAAAGGGCTAATAATCAGGTGTCTTGATTAGTCCCCTTACACTTTGCTATAGACCATGAGACTGTGGTGTGCTAAGCCACACTCACATTAACAATGAGTCCTCTGGCTGCTAAAGCTACAAGTCATCCTGGGTGAGGTCAGTTTTCTGTGGTGACTCGAAAGGACAATGTTGCTTTTGTCAGCAGAAGCTGAGCTATGGTCACAGCCACACAGGTGTGGACATTTCTCCTCTTAAGGAACCACCTGGAAAATAGACAGGTTGCTGCATGCAGGGGAAGAGTTCAAGAAATCTGGGAAGGTGGATGAAGTTTGGGGCATCAGCAGGAACACCGCAATTGCTTCCAGCCCAAGGTAACAAGTGAAGGGGAAGCTGCAGACCGCACTTGGCAAGGCCAGGCACGCTGTGGAATAATCTAGGCAGCATCAGGTCTTTTTTTTTCCCCTAGTTCAAAGGCCTAACCAAAGCATTCTGGCCACCACCAGTGTGAACAGGGAGAACTCAACAAGTCACTGCCAGTGCTCCGCTGCTCTGAACTGTGGCTGCTTTTTGCTTACAGGCACTCTGTTGTTTCATGTTTTTATGACACCAGAGTATCCAGTCCTTGACAGGTGCTTCTGGGAACTATTATAGAGAAAATAAAAATGCTATGGCTTTCAAAACTTCTGAGAAAACTCTTGGGGAAAACATACTGAAGATTTGGGTTTCAGTGGGCTATCATACAAGGTCTGCAAATTCAAAATGCTGAAAAGAGAAAGCTGGGATTTGAGTCCTTGAAAAGGACTAATTTTGGAGTGGTCCTAGTGATACGTCACTGGCGGCTATTTCTTCACAGCAACAGATTTGCCAGGTACCATGCCAAAAGCTCATTTACAGAACTGCTCCACCATGGGCAGCTCAGTGTTGCATGTTCCTTAGGACAAAACAATTCCCTCAAGAATGCTGCATATTGACTGGAGACCTGATTTGCCTGTGTCACTACTCATCCAAGACCTGAAGATAAGTTATCAGGAAAAGCTGAGGGTTAAAACAGGGTGTTAGAAACACGTTAAAATACATGGACTATATTTGTACTTACCATGCCATGTCTTCAAGGAGTGGTATGTTGGAAACAGCCTTCTTTGCTGTGTGGTAGAGATGCCTAACTTCAGCACCCAGGATGGGAAGAGGAATTACACTCTGACCACTTAAGTTATTTAATATTTCAAGTGTTGTAGAGTGTTGGTAGCATTTGCTGGCCAGAATTACTTCTGCTTATCAGAGAGACTGGTTTTGTAGTACACAAGTGGACGATGACAATGTAAATTCAGAAACTAAAATCAAAGTTGGCCTCACCTATCAGTGAGGTGGAACTTCCACTGCTGGTGTCACAGGAGTGGAAAAATAAAGTGTCTATCAGAGGGACATCAGCAAGTGTGCCAAGTCATGTTACTGCAAAACCAGAGTGCTCCCCTTCTCCATCTTACTGTAGTCCTTCTTTCTTTAATGAGGAGTGAGTTATAGTCAATTAAAGGTGAATGATAGGAACTATAGGGAACACATTCCTAATCAAATATGAAAAATTACCATATACCTTGTATACAAATTACATCATGAACAGAACGTAGTTATGGTTGATTGGAGCAATTAAATGTTTTCTTTAAGAAAAGAAAAAAAAACCTCCAGTGAGAATATTTTAGAAAATGACTTTTTAATCATCTGTAGAACTGCTAAAATTACTCTCTCCAAATAGTTTTAAAGTGTTCCTTAGTTAGAATTAACTGCAGTCCCTTTGCAGAGCAGACGAATACTTCCCCAGGAACCTGTTTAGAGGAAACTTTATTTTTAATCACAACATCCCATCCATGTGGTTTTACATAGTTCAAATGAGACTACAGCAGCTTTGAGCATGTTTCCCTGCTGTGCAAACACCCACAATCTTGGGAACCATTGCATGGGAGGGAACACGTTCTAAAACCAGTCAGGAGGGCGTGGCACACAGCAAGATTCACCCCTCCAGGAAGAAACATTAATACTGATTGAAAAATCAGATGTTTCAATGCTATCTGATGTATAGTAAACAGCATCCTGCCACATTAATAAATCAGCTAACACCCTCAGTCTTGCCTGTTTCTTCATCTACCATTATCCCTGCAGGTACCGCTGGTTCTGTGTGGTAAGGACAGGTTTGGGGGGGGGGGGGAAGGACTGTGGTCACATTGCTGCAGATGAGCAGTCTCTGCTCAGTAGCATGATGAGAAGGACATGTGCCCTGTGGGCAAATCATAGGGAACTGCTTGGAGCCAAAAAAGAAACCAAACCTCCTGGGCATGGCATACCCCAGTGTTCCACTTTTGCCTGCCCTCACATAGGAATATTTCCTGTTGGTGCAGCCTGGGAACAGGGACAGGCGTGGGCAGCCAGGGACTGGACCCTGCTGGCAGTGTCAGCCAACACCTGATGTGGTGTGAAAAAGCACACCAAATGAAAGCACGGGGACCAGAATCAAACTCAGAAATGGCAGACCTAACAGTGGTCCTATCCAAACAGAAGGAATGCATGCTCTAACAGTTGCCCAATTTAACATCCAGAGTGTTGCCAAGACTGCTGTGAGAGTTCAAAACTCATCTCAAGGATACTTGGGAGGCTGGGAGAACTAAAGGAAAGGGTAAAAAATGCTGAACACAGCCTGTTTGGTCAAAGAAACCCTGTGCAATTTTCATATAAACCTGATCTTTTTTAATCTTAGTGGAAAATTCACAATATTATTCCTTTTCCTGCTAACTTCAACCATACCTTCCCTTTGTGCCTGCAAAACAAAGATAATTATTTTTTACTCACTTGCATAAAATGCTTTAAGAACTCCAGTTGATCGAAGATATAAAAATGGAAAGGAATTGTGTGTATATGCATGTTTATATATAATTGTTATTATTGTTACAGTCTGGCAAGAAAACAAAGATTATTTCTAGCAAAGCTTTGGGGTTTTTTATAGCTTTAGAAGCTGTTTAATAACTAGTGATCAGATGAAACCCAACTGCTTTTGAAATCAATGAGAACTGAATTATACATTGGAGAGGA
>JAVTVJ010000032.1:1275000-1442500 GCA_034509425.1 Eopsaltria australis | reverse complement strand
AAGTCTAAATGCTAGAATAAATTCACACACATACACACAAAAAAAGTTAACAAAATATCTGCAGGCAAAGGCATAAATAAGCCATGCCCCAGGAGTTAAACACGTGCAAGTGTATGAAGCCATCCATTCTTAGAAATATAGAGTCAGCGACATCAAGTGAACATATTGTCTAATTGTAAGTTCCTCCTTATCAGAAAGTGTTGGTTTTATTATATTTTGAGATATCTAGAGGTAAAAATCCTGATGCGTGTATATGTTGCCAAGGAAGTTTCATGTACTGATTGCATGAAATAAGAAATGTAAGAGATTTCTCCCAATAAGCAGAGTTCACATTAGCCACAGTCACATATCCATTCCAGTGTAATTCCCAAATGGCTTTGTGAAGGTCTGAAGAAGCAAAGGAGTAAATAAACTCATTCTCTGTCAGATTTACAGTTGTTCCTCCAAGAAGGACTGCCTTTATTTGCTGTCTGTCTATGTCATTCCCAGGTGGGTTCACACAGAAATCCTTAAATGATGTCAAGAGCCGAGGGAGCTAGAGCAGTGACATATATTGGCTCTCAAATTATTGGGAGATATCTTGATTTTATTTCATCTGGCACCAGTAGTCATTCTTCTGTTCAGCATGGAGAAACACAGCACAATATGTCCTCACAAGGGAAAGGTGAAAAGAAATTGTATTATCTTAGGGCATCAGGTGCTCATTATAGCCAGCAATTAGAAAACCTCAGGTGTTACGATGTTTATTCAAGCCTTCTGGTACTATACTGTTACATAGGAAATACAGTGAATATCAGGTGTGACAATGCCAAGATTTGTGTTTCTTAACTGAGCTCAAATTAAAAAAACAAAAACAACAAACTTCAAAACAAACAACAACAAAAAGGCGACAACAGCAAAAAACACTCTACATCAAAAATAAGCAATTGTTCCCTATCACTTGACACATCCAAGAATTAAGTAGGAAATTTTTAGAAAAGGAAAAAAGAAAGAATAAAGTACTTACCCAAGCATACATATTTATTTTTAGAACGGTTAATTCAGTGGATTTAATTGTAGGTGTTCTTAATGTTTTGCTTGCAGTCCCTATCTAACAAGTTGGCAAGAAGTTTGTCACCATTTTGAGTAGACTTTAGGCCTTTGAAGTCACTTGTCATATTTACAAATATGGACTAACTCCTTGACTATTGTATGTTTTAGATAGGTTTTGAGCACAAAAAATCCCTGTAACACAGGGATTTAGTTACAGTTTTGCCACACAAATGTCTGTGGAACTGTTTTAGGTAGTTGCTTCAGAAGGGATACAACTATTGCAGCATAGATATATCTTTTGTTGGTTTTGTTGATAAAATCTAGCCCAATAGCACAAAGGACCCAGCTGAAGCTAATGAAAATATTCCCTCTGTCTTCTGTGGTCACTGTGTTAGGCTCTGGGTGCTTTTACTGTTTGATGGCTACCTAGTGGTCAATGATACTGGTCAAAATTACTGGTATTTTTGTCTCATTCCTCAAAATTAGGACCCACAGTCCTCCTCCCATTTAGTGTTACGGTCCAGAGTGCTCCAGGAATAAAGAATGAATTATCATCCTACCTTTAGGGATGCTTAGATTAGTAGCACAAGACAGAAGAGCCTGCATTGGCAATATTTCAGCTATACTTGCATGGTGGATAAAGAGAGTCCTTTCATTTTTGGGTATGTTCATGTGAGGCCAGAAAAAACAATGAAATCTTTGGTGTTATAATGTAAATCCTTCAGCAGGTGTTCTAGATATGCCCAGATGGGTATGTAGATTTACTTCAAAACTATATACAGTGATCTTTTCATGATTTTTTTTCAGGTCAGAATGAATTTCTTTTTCGTTGTTTTTAAACAACTGAAGAACATTTTCATTTATCTCTTCACTGCACTGACTTCCTCCCAGACCATGATTGAATAAATAAAAAGAATTACCTCTTATTCCTTCAGTTCCTACTCAGTAAGCTCAAGAAGTTTAGACAGAACAAACAGGATCCCATTTTTCATCTAGGAACTCACACATCCAGAGAATTGTTAGCCTCTGTCTCTCTTTTTTTTTTATTTTCCTTCTCATGGGATCTGGAGAACAAATGGCTTTTCTCAGAATATTACACCAGCAGCCCAATCTTGTTTGTCTTAATCACCTAAGAAGTTTATCTCTGCCTCAGTTGCTTGAGTAATCACTGATTATTTTCCTGAGTGAGGTGAAGGGGATCACATCCTACAATACTGTCCTAGCCCTTCCCTTTGGTTGCTGTGTAGCATTCGTGCCGGCTCCCTGGTTGGCAAAATTCCAGCTGATTTTGGAGTGAGCAGGGTTTCATCCAAGGGTGTACAATGAAATGCACATTCAGATGTCAGGTGCTGTGGGCATTCATTACTCTGCAGTTTGAAATAACTCTTTCTATACTTTGCACTCCGTAAACTTCAGCCTGGTAAAAGGAAAGTTTGGCCCTAAGGCCCTGTACCCACTCACTCATGTCTCTCTAGACCTCACTTCCCTTGGCCTTGCTCCTCTTGTATTTATGTTCTTGGTGTTGTAGTCTGGATTGCATTGCATCTTTTCTGTCATGTCCAGTGTCTGGTCAGAAAGCTGATCTGGTACTGGTGAAAGAAGGAATTGACTCCTCTTTCCATAAAGCACTGGGGTATTCAGAGATTTTTTTGGTGGAAAATGAAAATTCTGTTCAATGGTATTCTGGGGCAGCAGATACAACATAATTTGTTTCTAGGATATCTACAGTATATAAGAATCTAAAAAAAAGAAAAAAAGTGAGCCGTTCAACAATAAAAAGGATATAATATTTTAACAGAAATTGTTCTTGTACTATATCATGAAAAGCCTCATTAGTTTTTCTATCATAATTAGCTGTAACCATTTAAAAATTATTGAAACAAAGACTTTTGAAAGAGAACTAGCATGAATACTTATTGTTAGTGAATTAATTCAGAAAAGCCTTGATAAAGCAATATACACCTAATTTTACATAAAAATGCTGATTTTTTTCCCTGAAGATTAACTGCGAATACCATTAATATGAAGAAAGTTATGTCTGAATATCAATTAGAGCTTTGAGAAAGTACACTTGTGTGCTTCATTAGAGACAGTCTGAGTCACAAGTGCAGAGGATGCAAAAAATGACAGCAGCTGGGCAGTCTGTGGTGCACCACCAGAATCCTGGGACACGTCCCAGATGGCACCACCCTTGCTGGCTGTCTCTTATCCTTCTTGCACCCTGGCATGGACTTGGTTATGTCTCTGGGTGCCCTTTGTGAGGCCTTCTCACAACAAACACGTGCCTGAGAAGTGAAACCAAGTGAGGGTGCTCATGGATTAATTGTTCAGGTGTCTGTGCTACACAGCAAAGGCTAGGGTTACTGTCTCTGAGTCTCTTACCCAGGTAAAATAACACACAAACATTTCTTCCAAAGCAACCCTTGGCTGCCCAATGAATCAGGATATTCAAAACACAGGCATAGGTTCAATTTTATTATAAAAATAAAATAATATAAAATTGTTAAAAGGATATGATACAAAAGTGTGTAAGATAGATTTGCAATTAATTCTCCTTTTTCTTCCCTGGAATTCAAACATACCTCTTAGAACAAATGGGCTGAGGCTTGGGACAGTAATAAATCTTTGATTTTAATATAATTTTGAAAGAATCACACATCTCTAAAAGATTAGGGAAATATAACTTTTATTTTAATGCGAGTAGTATTTTACTGGACCCTGGCAGGGTATTAGAGAAATTATCATTTTCTCATTAGTCTAACTGCCAGCTAGCTCTTCTTACTTTCCTTTTCTTCACAATGAAGGGTGTCTCAGATAAAACACTACTTAATCAAATTAATTAAGAGGGAGTAGATTTCTAAAGAATGAGTTTCAGAAGGAATCAGGCCAGCAACTTCGCATGTTCAACACTTCAAATGCTTTCGCAAGTTCCAGGCTTCAATGGTATTTAATTGTTTTCCTGGGTCAGGTCCTAATAGTTTGGCTTTGGGATTAAAGCAGGGAATATTTTTATTGGACAAAAAGGTGCCATCAAATGGATTTATGAAAATACGGACATGTTGCTGAACTCCTTGTCAAAATAATTTCCTTCAAGAAATTCAGCGCTGTCAGTGTATCCATTTTGTAATTAAATGTTTTGACAATTCAGGTTGAAACAATCATTTATTTGAGGATTCCTTTTTTCTATACAGTTGTGAAGTGTGAAATCAAAACCACATCTGACTTGATTCTTTTCAAATCAATTGTTCAAAATAACTGAGTTTTGTGCCAAACTGAAATAATTTTTTTTTGAGCTGTCAGAACTGCTGATGAACGCAAAAAAAAGAAGGCACTGGAATAAAAGCAGTTTGTGTACAGAACTCAAAATTTGTGGGCTAATAGAAAATCCTTCATGGATAGTCCATTATAATTTTGCTAATTCAGTTGTCATATGCAGTTGTGTCAACAGCTGTGAATGCAGAGTAACTATACAGTTTATTTTAGCGTGTATATTGAAAACAATACTTATTACTTCAACTAGAACATATTCATCTGCATCCTGTTCTAGGAAGAACTATCTAGTTGTTAGTCACTTGTGATTAATCCGTCATTACTGTATAATGTGCACTGTAAAAGCTCCCACAGGGACACCTGTTGTATCAGGCTCTGCACAAATCAGGATTGTGAGGTATCACAGCCTGGTCCAGATCAGCTGGCAGCTGGGTCTCAGCTTGTTGCAATGGGATCCCACTGCATTTTCCAGCATGTTACAAAAGAGTGGAGTAGAAACTAGATCCAGGCCATTCAGAAATTATCTCCAGAGACAGACCCTTCTTTCCCTCCTTTTCCTTAATAAAAACCTGCCTTAGCAGTAGACTCCTGGTAATGTTCTACCACAAAGCTCTCAGCCCAAAGCTTTAGAAGGCACAACAGCATTTGGGCCTCAGGACAGTAACTGAGCACAAGCTGGATTCCAGGCTGGAGGAGATGCCTTCTTGTAGGGCATCTCAAATGTGAGATTCTCAGTGTCAACCTCAAAGGATTGGTAACCATCCTGGTTTGGTGACACCATACTGTGGAAGAGATATGACAGCACTGCTCAGTATTTATGCTGCTGCAGACAAACCTCAGGCTGGACACAGATGCACAGGCCTCAGACTGTCTATGCCAGATATGAAAAATCTGCCATACCAGAATCCTGTCCATCCACTTGCTTGTTTGAACAACCATCCATCTTTGTCCCTCAGGTACGTCTTTTAGGGCCAGCATGATAATAAAGTACAGAGACAAAGGTATACCACACATCCTTCTGACTCCTCAAGGGTAGAACGAGTGTGTAGACCTCTGGTAAACATCATGAGGCTTAGAGTAGATCCACCAAGACTGATCTCACCTCCTGTGTTCAAGTCCTTCATGAAGACTCAAGGTCTCACCTCTCACTTTCAAGTCCTTTAAGGAGAGCAGGTTCCATTTGCACTTAGAGTGATTTGATTCTGCCAAGAAAGACAACTTTCTCTCATGAGGAAGCACAACTGTTTGAAATCATTCCTAACCTTTTTTTGGCAAATAGGTCAGCTGGGGAAAACCTTGTCTGCTCTCTGGTGGGACACTGAGGCAAGGGGAGGGGGAACAAGGCATTAAGGGGAAGAGGTATATCCTCAATTAGCTTTTCTCAAGCTGAGTTCCTGAAGAGAAAGACGTCAAAATTAGTAAGAATATGCTTTATTTCTCTGTTCTTTCACAGATCTGTGATTCAGAGGGTGTAATGTGAAAATGTGTGGTTCTCTTCTGAAAGGACAGCTATGGTCTAGGCGATATTCATGAAAACCACTAGAACCTTGCAACAACCTCTGAAAGGTCATCTATCTTCATTTACCAATTTTCTCCCTTCTTCTCCCTCATACAGCATCATCAGATTGCCAAGTGTCTAAGGGAAGGTGCCAAATAGGCTGGAATAAATATTTCCACTGGAAATAAATATTTCCACAGAGAAAGAAGTCGTGTTTTAAAGCACTACAAGAGATTTTTTTTTCCCCTTAAGTAATATCAATTCAGTAATGAACATGAAGTCAAATTAGCTGAGATAAATGTAAGACAGTCAAAAAAAATTTGAACAAAAAGTTGGACAGAAGGGTTTCTGAAACTAGCCAAACAGCAATGAAGAAAGTCATGTAACCAAGAGCAACATATTGCAGATTTTTGTTCTAATTGTTAAAAAATGTTCCCTCCCATTCTTGGAACTTCTATTCCAAGTTTGAGCCTGAAGCAAATTTTTACAGTAAAGTTATAAACCCGTGAAAACAGAGGTTTATAATGGAAACACTGGCACAATTCTAACTAAAGTGTTGTGCCATGGGGTGCCTGTATAATAAAAAAGAGTCTCTGAGTTTGTCTGCCAGCCAGAAAAGCTAGCAACACCTCCCCAAAAAATGGACAGAAGTAGATGAGACAGCAGCAGCACCATTTCTGAGATAATGCAAGCACACAAAGTCCTACGCAGCAAAGGATTACAAACAAACAATTTGTCACAGCTTTGGATAAATACAGAATAGGAACCACGCTTTGAGAAAATGATGGGTTATTAAGGTATGGAATTTAATATCATTGTCAATCTATAAAACTTTTACAACCTAGTCTTATTTGCACAGAGATTACATCCCCAAAGCTCAGTGCCAAAGACACATGTTAATAAGCTCACAACTTTTAATTAAGCAATATGTATAAGTAGATTCCCATTAAGCTGTGATTTGTGGGCTAGTTCATTACAGTGGGTTCCAGCCACCAGACACATATTCAATACAAATCAAGCAGCCTGCATATTATCCAGCTTAATGTGAGCCTACTTGGGATATTTTATCACCAGTTCAGATTGGTGGTTCAGAGAACTATATTTTTTTCTAAGATTGGGGGCAGCGACCAGAACCTTATAATGACCCCATGTTGTTTTCTTAATGAAACTATCCATCTGAATTGTTTAGTTGCAACTGGTAATTATTCATACAGTTAATCATAGTTCTGTTATATACAACACGTATATGACATTCAGCCGGAACACATTTGCTCTCATTTAAATTAGATGTGTAAAATAAGGTGCAAAAGAAGGAAATATGGATACTGACGAATGCAACAATAAAAATAATTCACACATTTAACTCCAAAGAGAGTGAAGACATTTTCCAGGTCTTGGAATAACTCTCTTTCAAGTTCCTGAATGATGCTAAAATTTCTGACCCCAGTTTGTGACACAGGGTGTCAAGTGGAATTTTTTCAATCTGCTTTATTCATGACAGTGTGCCATGCTATTTCACATTTTTTCTTGCTTAGATGGATTTCCCATTGCTTACATCAGCACTGAGGATTGTACAGCAATCTGATGCAACAGTCTTAAAAATAAGATGGATCTTCCGCAATACTTAAACTTTTTTTATTTTTTACAAGAGTTATAAGTTCATGGATCACTGGATCATCATCTAGGAGGAATTACTACAGTCAGATTTCTGGAAAATAATACTTCATCATAACATTTTCTTTTGGTATTCCTTCCATAACAATAAGCGAATGAATTAACTTTGCTACACATTCACAGTTATCAAGAGTGGCAACTGTTTCTAACAGCCCTTTGAGTAAGGATTCTACTGTACTTCACTGTAAGGAAATACGCATTTTATTTACCGACTGACCTTTTCTCTGTAACCTTTCTTTAGCCCCCATAAAACATACACAAAATATTTAGGGTTAATTTTTTTCTTTTCAATTTATATTTTCTAGTTTGCTACTGAAATATTCTCCGAGCAACCAATCTTAGATAATGTGATTATCTAAGTATTTATTTGGAAAACAGAATTTGCCATTGAGCCCCAGGTTCATCTGATTCAGTATCTTTCTAACACCAGCAGCTTAGCCATGAGGTTTTATGAAACCAGGGAGGGAATGAGACTCAGTAGAGGAAACTCCAGCCTGAAAGAGAAAGGAGTGAGCTCCTGAGAAGGAGATGTGAACTACAAATCAAGAAGACAAGGAGAGGAGAAAGATCATAATTAGCCATAGATATAAATGTAACAAGAAGAAATTTTCAATCAATATGGTAAGCTGCTTGTAGCCAATTAAAAGACTGTAAAGTAGGGACAATGCCATATGTAGATTAGGCTAGTCTCGTAAAAAGAGCCTTGAAGCAGTGTTGTATAGTTCATGAATTGATTTTGCTCGAAGGCCGAAGAAAAAGGAGGTGCAATAACCCAGTCCTACAGTAATGAAAGTGATACCTCAGAAAACTCCATTCAGTGGCAAATAAGTCAGAGGAGTTTTACACATCCCTTTTATACCAAAGTTCTGCCTCACCTAACCATCATTCCTAGGATCATTCTGGTTCAAAATGAAGAGGATCTGGGGTCAGGGGTTCTTTCACTATTACACTATTTCTAAATAAATTAAAGCAATGCAAACCTGGAAAAACTTGTACTTCTGGCTTCAGCTTTAATTCACCCCCGAATCCTAGCACTTTCCCTTTGCCAGCCCTATGGGATACAGCAGCACATGGAGTGAGGAAACTACTACATATGCTGGAAGCTAAAGTGTTAAAAACAGTCTCCTGCAGCCTGCAGAGGAAGCGTGGAGTCAAGGAAAATGCCCAGACATATAGCTGTTGAGACAGGAGCAACATTACAGCCATTAAAATCAAATGTCAAAGAAGGAACAATGCCTATTAGCTTTTAGAAACAAAAAATGAACAGTTCAGCTTTATCAAACAAATGGGTTGCACTATCCAATTACTAACTTCTGATAAGCACCATGTCAATTTTGAAATTGTACTGCTGAGTCTGTGGAGAAGAAAAAATAAATCCGAGTTATCCACATAACAAGGATGAAAGAAAGCCAAACTACTACAATCCTGACCTAATTACCAAAGCAAATCACTCCCCTTTCTGGAACCTCATAGAGCCAGTAGAAACACTGTAGCATTCGCTGACAAAGCTCTGACCTTGTACGAAGCCCCTTTTCTCTCCTCTTCACATCCCATCTGATCAGAAGCCTTGAGAACTCCTCTGACTGGGTCCCTCACTCAAAGCAGTATCTGTATCAGCAACCTTTTATTTCACCCTACACAGGAGTATAAAATCAGGGACTGTGTATGGCCCGGTCGAGTGGGCTTCATAAGTCTGCAGCCTGCAGAGTGAACACGACTCCTTATCCTGCTCACAGAATTTTGCACAGCTTCCCAGAGCAGTTGGCACATGTACTGGAGGAAACCATTATTCTATTTGCTTCTGAAGGCTGATGTCCACCATGTTCAGGGGACATACAGAGGCTTTCATTCCTCCAGTGATGCTAAGTCTGAAGCTGGTTGGCAAATCCCGTTTTAGCACTGTTCTTACCCCAAGGTACGTGAGTGGTAAACTAGGCATGGGTTGAGTTTCTCAGCAGCAGAGTATATAATTGAAAGGATAATAATAATAATAATAATAATAGTAATAAACTTCATAAATTACATTTTTTGTCATGTAATAGGCACACACTTCCTGCTTTCTTTTTCATCTCTGTCTAAAATGAGCATTAAAGTCCATGTTTCAGCCCCAGACAGTGGGCTGTCTGTAAGGACTCCTACCTCAAGGTCTGTCCTATCACTCACAACATTCATACACAAATAAGAAACACGGAACTGCTGAATAAACCCTTAAACCAGACACACACAGCCAGCAAAAATCCACTTCAGTCGCAGTTGTGTTGGATGAGGGAATGACAGCATCACTCCCACCTGTCCTCACCACCATTGTCTCAGAGATGATTGCACTCAGAGCAGCTAGCAGAGCTGCTCGTGTGAATGCTCTCACACCTGTTTTGGATAAACGTGGTCCTGTGAGGCTTGAGCAGCTGGAGCAGAAGGTATTTGCTGCTCAATCTGAAATGGGTGAGCAACAGCTCCCATGGGAGCTTCTCCTGCCTGAAAAAGCAGCTGTAGATGATCTCTTCAGGTGGCACAGCTGTGCTCAAAGGAGAGCATGTGTCCACAACAATAGCAAGGGTAGAAGAGGAAAGCTAGAAATTGGCAACCTGAATGCAACATCGTAGTCTGTGCTCACTATTTTCTTTTTGGACCAAGCCATGCCTGCGTCAGCTCTTTTGACATCCTTTCTAAAATCCCTCAGGATGTCAGAGAGGCAGAGACAAGCCCCTTGCTCATACACTCAAC
The DNA here is from genome assembly GCA_034509425.1 of Eopsaltria australis. NCBI lineage: Eukaryota > Metazoa > Chordata > Aves > Passeriformes > Petroicidae > Eopsaltria > Eopsaltria australis. The sequence continues at coordinate 1,432,302 of JAVTVJ010000032.1, read as the reverse complement.
CCCAGACTCAGATGAAATGCTGTGTTCCTGATAAGATGATATGTGTGCATAAGGCCATTGGCTCATAAGGAAAAGTGAGCATTTAAGAGTTGTTAGTAGGTCAGTGTAACGTGGTAAGCTTTTCAGTGTTTAAAAAAGAGCAAGGGGGAGGAGAGGGAGCAGAGCAGAATAGGGGGCTGAAATCTATTCCTGTACACCACTTGTTAATAAAAAAAAAATCATTTGATTAGACCATTAAAAAATTTAGCATTTTTCATATCTAATTTGAAAGATATTATGAAAAAAGTAACGTATGTTCTCTGATAGTTCCGAGCCTCTCTAATATATTCATAGATGTTATCTGTGGAGAAAACACAAAAGACTTCAAACAGTGATTTTTTTATTCCAAGATAGAAAATAAAGACTTAAACAGCATCAAAAACAGACAAAACTTTGGAAAGGTTTAAAATACAGAGCCTTGCCACTGAAATCTGTCCTGCTCTCATTCTGTACAAACGAGCACATATATACATGCATATTCTTGCATTGATTTTAGACACAATCATAGCTGTCTGCTGCTCCAAATTCACTGTGAATGGTGAGGTTCTAAAATCCATCTGAAACATGAAGAGGAAAAAAAAATCCTTTTTTAAATTTTTTATTATTTTATTATGTAAGGACTCCATGCCTTTGGAGTAGGAGGCTATTATAAATATATGTCACAGTGCAGATGAAGAAGTTTTCCAATTTCATTAACAAGTAGTAAGATCTGTGCATATACCTCCCATACAGAATGTTTTAGAAATATGCCCTATTATGTCTAGTTAAGTCAACCTTGTGTCATTATTTCATATTAGTGTATATGACAGGATTGGCATACCCAGGAAAGATGCATCATAGCCATTACATGCCAGGCAGGAAAATAAAAAAGGAATTCTATGTTTCAAAAACTATGTTAAATATCATGTCCTCAAATATTTTGAGGAGAGGTTCTATTAGTAAAAAAAAAAAAAAGTCTGTTGTTTTAAAGTTTAAGGAAGTAGTTTGAATAAAGCTCAAGTAAAACAAGAAAAAAAAGGCCAACTTTGTAGTGTATATTTAAAAAGAAAAAGACATGGAAATAAGAATGAAAAGCAGGGAATAAGAATGAAAAATGAGAAGAAAGCATTGCTTAAATGCCTTATTTTTTAACATATATTTTTTAAAAAGATATATTTTAGTTTTCACAAGGAAACTTTTTTAAATAAGTCTAGATTTTGCAAAATACTTCTTTCAGGTCTAATATCATTATCCTACGCTATTAATGGAAAGACTTTTACTATATAAGACTACACTGATTTCAGTAAAGTGTTAAGCACACATTAAGCAGAAGTGGAAAGAGTACCTGTTTTGGGAAGAGCACATAATTTGCACAGAACCTCAGAAATCTAGGGCCACAAGAAAACCCCAAACACCTACAGTCAACATTTGTACTAAAAATAGATGAACTACATAAATTCCTACATGTTTCTCTTTATTGGTGAGTTGACCTTGATTGGACATCAGTTGCCCACCAAGCTGCTCTATCACTCCCCTCGATAGCAGGGTGCGGGGGAGAAAATAAGATGGAAAAAAAACCTCATGGGTCAAGATAAGGGTAGTTTAATAAATTGGAAGCAAAGGAAAACAACAGATTTTATTCCCTACTTCCCATCAGCAGGCAATGTCTGGCCACTCCTCAGGAAGCAGAGCTTCAGTACTTGCAGCGGTTGCTCCAGAACACAAATGTCATAAATTACAAAAGTCACCCTTTTGTCCTCCTTTCTCTTAGCCGTTATTGCTGAGCAGGTGCCTATGATATGGAATAATCCTTTGGTCTGTTTGAGTCAGCTGTCTTGGCTGTGTCCCCTCCCTACCTGCAGCCTATCCCTAGCCTACTGGTGAGGGGGAGAGCATTGTGCCCCAGCACAATGTGCCCCAGCAATGGCCAAAGCCCCGGCATGGCGGCAACACCTTTCCAGCTGCCAACACAAAGAACAGCACTGTGAGGACTGCCATGGGAAAATGAACTCCATGTCAGCCAAACACAATACATTTCACAAAGAAAACAGCTTTCAAAACTAGTCATAAGAGAAAATTCAAAGCAGGATTCCCCAAAGAATGACACTACAGGGAAAATGAAGGACTCAAAATAGCTTCATGAATAGGCTCATTGATCTTGTGGTTTTTATGTCTGAACTGTAATTTTCTCTCCTTCTAACATTTGATCTGGCTGGTGAAGATGCATCTGTGGCTCAGACTTTGGACCATCTCCTGCATCTGTCATTCCCAAGAATTTTGTCATGTAGCTCCTGACTTCTGTTTAGTGGGTGGCAGTGGCTTAGGAATGGTTTGAGACTCAGAAAGGCTTATGACTACTCACATCTTCCATATTGTCTTGCAATGTCCATTGCTGTGGAGGAAATAATGTTGCTGCATGATATAAAGGTAGCCCTCAATGTCAAAACCTCTTGTGCTGTAAATTCTCACATCTCCATTGTCTTTAACTGAGCAGCTAAAAAGTACTTTTGCTGAGGATCAGGCTCCCCATCCTTAGATTACTGGATAATAATATCCTATCAAGGAGATATAAGAGGGAATCAGAAAAGCTCATCAAAATGTTCAGTGACATGGCAGCAGATTTATGAGAAAAAAAGATGTCATTATAAAGAAGGAAAAAAAAGGGAAAGGTCATATTCATTAGGAAGAAAGGGAGACCTAAAGAAAGTACAGGAAATTACAGATCTACCAGCACTTTGGAGTTTTGTTGTTAAGAGAGAGGGAGGTTTTCTTAGGACATTTATTAAAATGAGGTACTCCTCTTTATTTTTACATTTTCAATCTTTTTATTATCATAGCAATACATCTTCTACTGCTTCCTTAAGCATTAACAGTGGATTTATTTAATAAAACTGAGGACTGAGCACCACTGAAAATACTGTTTCCAATGGAATGCTCTCATGCTGTGATTGGTGAAGTGCTAAGTAATTTGCTTTTAATGCTAGCACATACCACTTAGCACTATATTTAACTGAATGATGAAAATCACTCATTTTTCATCCCCTTGCTTAACTGGTGCTCAGTGTAATCTATCTACTGTACTGGTAGCCTAGTGCCAGATATATTCTAATAGACCCTGCTCTCCAATCTACAACAAGCATTTTAATTTTTAATTCATAGTTATGTCTTTATCCTTTAATAGAACAGAACTACAGATGGGGAGTATGTTTTAGATAATAAGAGCACAGTAGGTACCCAGGGAAACTACACCACTAAAAGGATTCTTTATTTACACTTTTCAGTAATGACTACATATATATAGCTACACAGGAGAAAATTGTTGCAAAGGAACACTGCATAGACAGGCAATTACTATCCAGCTATAACTGAGCATTATGGATGGTGCTGCTGCTAAGAACACTTCAGAAAACAATTTCAAAGCCAATGCCACCCACTGCATATTGACCAACAAACATGGGAACTCATAGGATGCAAGTAATCAAAATTAATAGGTAGGATGCTCAAATTAAAAAAAAAAAAAAAAGATAAATTTACTCAATACTTAAGCATACTTTAAATTCAAGTTTCACAAATATGTTATGTACAGAATTGTATATCCTAGGTCAAATGAAAGTCAGTGGAGACATTTCAATATAACTGGAGGTATAAAAGTGGTCAGTCAAGTCCTTCAGGCTGAACAAAGTTTCAGGACTAGATCCACATATGTAAGAAAATTCAACACAGTCCTATCAGAACTGAAGCTATGGTGATTCCACACATAAGTCTGTCCTACCATCAGACAAAATTCCAACACTGTATGACCAACACCAAAGTTAAAATCTCACAGAACCAGACTGGGATATCTTCACTCAGTGGTGAGAAACCCAGGATATAATATTGCCCAAAGGGATTTTTACCATTATAATTAGTCATGTTGAAAGGCAGAACTGAGGCCAGGAAGATGCACCTAGTAAGATGCTCCCCAGAGCATCTTGGTACTCTGGCCCAGAAACTGCATTAGGTTACTGGGTGGTTTCTCTTCAGCTAGTTTCTTTCCCAGAGTTATGTAGAAAAGTTAAAAATGTCAACAGGCAAAGCTAACATTAAAAGGCAATTTTATTCCTTTTATGACAGAGAGAAGTCATCCAAGTAATATCTTATGCAATAAAAGCCACAAAAATCACATCAATTCTTGCAGATATTCAGAAGATTTTTAACACCATTTCTGTCTAGATGTAAGTCATAAAATAACCACACAAATATGCACATGGACACAAATAAACTGGAAAAAAAAGGAAAAACAAAAGAAAAGAAGTGGAAATCAAACCACTATCTTGCATATCCAAATTAAAACTGTGCTCAGGAGTGACATTTAAACCTTTAGGTTACTACCTAATGTCATCTAATGTTAATTCAGGTGGATAAGAGCTACAGATTTAAGTAACTCTATTAATCAACAATGCTCAAAATATTGGGTAATATCTTAAAAACGTAAATGCGTTTGAAAAAGTTTTACCATACCAGTGTGAACAAAGGGACACCAGAGAATCATAACATGCTAGAAAAATGTCACTGATTACTATGCTAATTGATTACAGCATTCTACATAAATGATTCAAAATAGCAGTAAGTTTCTTTCCATTTTCAGCTTCATTTTCAGGACAAAAAGGGAAGAGTGAATCAGGACACTGGCAGTCTGCCCTGTATTTCTCCATTTGCCTCTGACTTTGATAGACTTGCATGAATGATTTCACCTTTCCTGCCTGTGTTCCTCTTCCCACCTTTTTCTGTTATCTCTCACAGTTCTTGCATTTGGGGCATGGACAATTTCTGACACATTTGTATGGAGCCAAATAGAATAGGCACTGACTGGTTCTAACTAAAGAGAACTGATTGGTTCTAACTTTAATACTTCTAAGGAAGAATGAACATAACTTCCAGGTTGCTTTAAGCTGCTATAGCTCACAGGGAAGCAGGTATGGCCACCACGAATACCTCAGAAAAATGGTTTGTCAGATCTTGTAAATTTTGCAGCATGTTGGGACTTGGCTACAGAACTTGTGGCTGAAGCCTCATTGCTCCTCTTCTGGGCATTCTCGCAGTCTTGCAATTACACCAGCGTTGTGCTTTGAACAATTACTGAAAACACTGTCAAAGTTTTAGTCATGAAACTTGAAACACAAATCAGCAACATTTTTCCCACCACAGCTAACAGGTACAAGCAAAGCTGAAAAAGCAGAAACAAGCAAACCTGAGAAATCCAGGAAGGTCCCACAGCTGGGAAGGGAAAAAGAAGTCATATGAAATAATTATGTTTGCATGATCCAATCTGTGATCTGATCCTGTGAGTTCACCACACTGCACAGCTTGTTGAAGCCACAGAAGAGCTACAAAGGGAGCATTTGCAGGACAACACTGCACGGGCAGAGATGTGGCCATCAGAAACGTAAATCCTATCAGACAGTAGCCATGCCAAGGATGTGGACCACGATGTAAACAACTCCACGGAACACGTGTTACTGCAGGCACTAGCTCTTGTCAGAGGCAACGGGATTTCCTGAAGATTAGAAAAAAGGGTGTAGAGAAAGTCACGATCCAAATACACTAATGACAGTGTATGACCTCCTTCCCCCAACAAAAGGGGTATAGGAGCAAGAGCCCATACACTAATTTACCACTTTTCCTTTAAAAAATGTGTCTTTCATGCTCATGTGAACTTTCCAAGGTTTCTCTGTTAGCAAACAAGATTACTGTGAATTTAAAAGTTACACAAGGTGCTTTTAACTGACCTTTACTCCTTAAAGGGCATTGGAAAACTGGCAGGGATAGGACTTAGCTGAGTGCAGAGAACTTGTGGAGCCAGCTACAACAGGCCTGGATAAGCAACAAGAGGAAATTGATATCTCATAATCATAGTGATGCCTAAGGACACCCAGCATGTTCTGTAGTGCTCTGTCATCAAACACCCTGACTCTACCTTTGGTCAGGAGCAACTTACTGAAAACTTGAAATAAATGTTCCACTCTGCATATCTCTAGACACTGTGAGGGGGCCAGTGGCTCCCAGTACACAGTGGAAAACACAATACAAGTCTGAGAGATTTGGACTTTTGCATTTAGACTAGTATGTCTGGACACATACCTAAATATAAGGGTTTAAAGCCTGCCCCCAGCTTACTTTAAATGCCACTCCTTGCCTAAGTTAGATTGCTCTGGATTGCATTACTCTATTGAGATTCTGAATGGAAAGCATGACAGTGTTTGGGTAAAGGCCAGCACTTCAGTCTTCAGGACTCTTGCAACAGCTGATGAAACTACCCAGGGATGAAGATACATTGGAAAACACAACTGTGAAATTTCAGCTCTCACTGATCGCGCCTCAGCCTTTCCAAAAGAAACTGTGTTTTAAAATTATTTGCTTTTTTCTATCCCTCCCATCAGTTTGTGCTTAGATATCAGGACTATTTTTCAGCTAGGTATAGAAACTGAAAATAATACCTTTCTACCTTGTTGTGCTCTTTTTCCTCTCCCTCAGCTTGATACATGTAGATGTACAGAGCACACTGTCCTTTTCCCTTATATGCTCCTGGTCTGTGCTCACTTCATTACACAAAAGACTTTCCTCACTAATATCACCAAATGCCTGAAAAACAGAACAGACAAAACCAACATATTATTATGGCAGCGTTCAGTGAGGTATCAGAGGGAACATAGATGACTTTGATTACCCTTCCCCACCCCTCTCTTCTTGCTTTCAAAATATCACAGCTTAGAAGGTTTTGTATGTGTGAAATTTTATTCTGTCATACTAATAACCCAGCTTTGCAGCAGCTTACAGTTTGGCTTTCATGGTTCAGTTCCACTCCTGGGCTTATGACAATTTTTCTAACAGTTCTGCCAAAATATTACAAAGTAAAACTTATTGTAAATGTATTCACTAATACAGATAGAGCAGTGAGATTAACAATTTAAACACATGTGAAATGTGAATTCGCCTAATTTTTCTCACTCTAAGTGCTTTAGTAAAACAGTGGAATGGGGATTTTTACGCCCACTGCTTTTCATAATTTCTTCTTATGATGTTCTTGACGCATGGAGAAGATTTGAGTGAATAAAGCATATACACTCAAAGAAGGAAATCATGGCCATGAGGAGGAGACGATGTTATAGGACGGAAAATTGGTTATAAAGCCAAGGCACTGCATCAGATTCAGCTCAGATCATTAGTAGTTACCACATCACATGTCAGATCCTCAGCTTGTATCCTGTGGGTGGCATTTTGCACAAGAGTGCCCTGACTCCAATTGTTTCCATATTTTGGAGTGCCCATATGAGAAATTTTGCTCAGATGAATTTGAGCAGAAATCAAATTTCAGACACTGAGAAGTAATTGAGCTCAGCTCTGTCTAGCTGCTGTTACTCAAATGTTAGCAGGAAAAAGCAGGTTGATCCAGTAATACAATAATATTTTAAAGAATTTTGCTATTCTCAATCTAGTTTAGCACAGCTATAATAAATTTTACAAACAAAGGTATGTGTAAGGGAATAATCTCTAATTTCTATTGTATTTGTTTGTGTATTCTTATTTTCTGTCTGTTGAAGCATCTTACAACCTTTGTTGTACTTCTGGTTTTGATACTCTGTGAAGCTAGAAAGTGCTGTTACCTCAGGAAAAAAGAGAAATAGGCAATGTAGTAAATATTCCCCACTTCACATGAAAAGCTGAGACTAAATATTGGAGTGGTCTGGTGCACTCTACACCCTAGGCAAGTTTCTGTGTACCAGGCTATTCTTTCTTCTCACCTAGATGCCACTTACACAGAACAGCTGCTGCTTTATTTTTAGTTTTATTCTTTCAAAGTATGAGATAGTCCAGTTTTAGGTTGTCCAAAGCTATTTCTCTCATGGCATAAAAATCATCAGGGCAGGACAAAAAGAGATACAACATCACGGCAGGACTTCATAGCAACACTTTTGCATTATACAAAGTCAAGGAGACATAAAGGGGACCTAAATCAGTAAGCTAACATAAACAGAATTTTTTCCAGTTGCAACAATCTGAGAAAAATATGTAGAAATATCATAGGTATACTTGGAGCTGCAACCCTCATTCCCCAGAAGTTGGAACACTGATTTCATTTTATAGAATCATTTAGATAGATTTGGAAAAGACCTTTAAGGTCATTGAGTGCCGCCATGAGCATAACACTGCCAAGTCCACCACTAAAACATGTTCTCAAGTGCCAAATCCACGTCTTTTAAATGCCGCCCGGGATGGTGACCCAACCACTTTTCTGGGCAACCTTTTCCAGTGCTTGAAAACCCTTTCAAACTGTCAAGAAATTTTTCCTAATAACCAAACCATTTCCTCTTGTCCTGTTGCTTGTTACCTGGCAGAAGAGACCAACCTCCACCTGGCTACAATCTCCTTTCAGACAGTTGCAAAGAGTGATAAGATCACCCCTTTTCTCCTTTTCTCCAGGCAACACAACCCCAGTTCCCTCCTCTGCTCTTTCTAAGGTTTGTCTCTATGTAAAATAAAGGAGGATACAGGAGATATTTAGAGTTCACTGGAAAAGCCTTTCCTGTGGTGCTGGTTAACACCTACCAAGAGCTCTTCCAAACCTGACTGTTCACATACCCAGTTTATACTTCAGCATGTCTGACTGAAACAATAGGAACCCCTTCCTACAATTAAGGTGCTATCATTTACTCGTGTACCTTAAATTGCAGCTTGTATAGATATGTCAGATTTTTAAACTTCATCACATGTTGTGCAGCGTTATGTTCTTAAATTAAAGTCCAAGTTGTTATTTCTGGGAGTGACTTAATAGCAGTCACCTTATGGTTAATCAACCATATAGTAAAGTTCACTGTGCACTTACTGCAGTGTAATTATAAAGTGAGCAAAAATATAATTGATGCATTTTGTCAATCTGTGTAGCTGCAAGGTACTTTTTCAAAGGTTATTTTTTCCAGATAATGTAAGTTAATGTTGTTTTGGCAATTATCCTTTGACTTCAGAGATTTTACTGCTGATTCAGGTAAAACTGTGATAGATGAATAAAGATTATAAGCACTTAAAAATACAAAATAACTTCTGCAACAATCAGTGGCTCTGCCCTTTCAACATAAAATTGTCCTGAAAATCACTGAAAATACAGCATATCTTGATGTTTAAAGTGAGTTGAAACTGAAAGATGTATTTTTTCAATACAAAATAACACTTTTAAAGTACCCCTTAGTTATCATCACTGCTGTTTGTTATATAGTACAACTAGAGAGCTATGGCAGCATTTTTCCCTTCAGCGCTGTCTCAGACTGAGTGTGCTTGAACTTGCTTCCATTCCTTCTGCAAAAAACTGAAGGAAACAGTTCTATCTCTTCAGGACCACAGATTTCCATGAACACAATATATTTGTGTTGATTAGGTAGGTAACACTTGCTCCTCACCCCACATTTTCTGCAAGTAGAAAAGAAGCCAGTATGATTTAAAATTGAATATTCATATACCTACAAAGCTATAATTCTGTAGTTCTGGTTTTTCAGTAATTTTTTGGTTATTTGAAAGCCAGTGAGTCCTGCTGAAAAGGTCCAGTAGTGGACCTGTCTCATCCCTTTCCTGGTCCTCCTATCAGAGCACAAACAGCACCATAGATAAGCAGGACATGTCCATTTGAAGGAAATAAATCTTTCTCCACATGACTCTGTGACTTTCTGGGTACAGAGATTTTTAGAACACCAGGGAGGGTGGAAATGGCCACATGCTGCAAGGCTGCCTCTTGCATTTCCATCCTGTTGCAATATAGTCTTGACTGCAGTTGATTCACAATTAATAGACACAGCTTCCATTTAAAACTATACCACAATTCACTGAAAAAAGGCAAGGACCTAATCTTGTACTTGACAGGGAAAACAACCTGAAACAGAAGATCTGGAGGAATAACTTCTGCTCAGCTGAGACACATTGTGCTCATCCACTTCATCTGCAGCAGAGGGATTGGCTTACCCACCACAAGGACAAGGAGCGACAGACTGGGTCCATTTCAGGACAGAGTTTACATGTCACATGTGAGATGAGTTGGATCAATTTAAGAACAAAGCATACAAGCATAAGATTTCTCCAGGAAATTTCTTTTCCTCGTTCTCATCTTTTCAGTGGGATGGAAAGCGCTGCCTGGACAACTAATTTCTTTCTTAAACTGATTATCTTTAATTGAATTATAACATTAAAGGAGAAATATAGACTGGTAACAATAACTTAAAACAGTCTGGTTTACTTCTTAGTTGCACTGGAACTGGTTATACCACCATGACCCTCAGCAAAAGGGCTGTAAGTTTCCAGGCTATTCTGATCCAACTGCCTGTGTCCATGGGAGTATCCCTAGGCTGACGTGGTAAAAAGCGATTCCCAACTGAACCTCAATGCATGTTGAGAGAGATCATTCTCCCACTGAATGCAGTTGCAAAGTATACTGTGTTTTCAATGGGACAAGATTTATCTCAGAATTAGGCAGGCAGCATGTGGTAAAGCCTATTCAGCCCAGGAGTATGTACACACCTGCATGTATTAATCACTCTTCTGTGGGACAAACCTTTGCTGTTAATCCCTGCTTTTTATAGGGATTTCCAGGAAACCAACTCATGCTTGGTTTGAACTGACCATGTTTGCAGACGACCTGACATGATGCTGCTGAAGCCAGCCAATGTAGGTCAGTTTATACCAAGTAATTACCTTTGCCCAGCCTCTCCCCCAGCCCAAAACATCCTCACCCACTCCCCACAGCTGACCCAGCTCACAGAAAAGCCAGAGCTGTGCTGTTCCCTCCCAGTGGCTGCTGAGATGAGGATGAAGTCATGAGGCAGGGTACCAACCTCAGGTACTATCCATCCTCCTTCTTTCCTCCATAAACCTTTAGAGACCACTCAACTGAGACTCTTTATGAAAACAGCACATGGGGGTTTTGCAGTAAACTTGGCCAATTTATTCCCTTAATGAAATTACGGCCAGGAAAAGCTGCACTCACATAGATGCATAAACTGTGCTGGAGTCAACTGCATGGCTTATGCACACACCAGGGAAAAATAGGGCCCAATATTCATAGCAACACTGTGTATAAAAAAAAAGAATTTGTGGAATTAAGAATAAAACATGAGGCAATTTGTTGATTTGCCCAGGGAATATATGAGAGCAACAAATGTGTAGATTATTCTAAGGTTGTTTTTTAGTGTCATTATCAGATCCAAGAACTGTATATAAAAACATGCAGTCCTTCACATGCTGAAAGTATAGTTTGCTCAAACAATTGTAAAATATTCAGTATTCTTAAGATTAAATATCTGAATATTGCTTCTGAAGGAACAGCTGTCAGCTTAAATCTAAAGTCTAGTTTGTTTACTGGCTGTATTTTATATCTGTTAGAAAATGACACCAAATGGCAATAAAATTGTTGTAAGTATTCTACTGGGGAATATAAATGCCCTTTGGTTACAGTGTACATATCTTTATACATAATTCCAGTATATTTTCCCTAGAATTATGTTAAATATGTAAAAAGCCTTTTCTCATAAAGGTAAAAATGCTAGATGTTTCCAAGCTGTAATTTAGCATTAGTGTCAAGATTGCTTCAGAAAATAAGCTACGGTTACTGTTTCATTCTTTTTAAGTGTCACTCAGCATACCATATCTGATCTTGTATTCAAAATAAACTTATATGATTTTATTCACTTTTCCAGAAGTGCAGGAGGGTTTAGACATAATTTATAGCATATGGATTGATGTAAATAGCTTAAACTAAGTAATTGGCTAGTCACCTACGCTGTCTTATCCTATTACTGCTAGGTACTTTTCAAGTAATTAGGGAAAACAGATCTCTTTTATCCAGTAAATTTAAATTGGATGAATCCTTGACAATTGTGAAGGCTTATTTGATAGATAAAATCATACTATACAAAAACTTTCTCTACAATGCTGAGGTTTACTAGGCCTATAATAAGAAACTGATTTTTTGTTGAGTTAAAGTGACTTATCTTTGCCCTTTTCATAAGAAATCAACTCCAGTCAGCAAAAGTCAAGATAAAAATCACCAAGTTGGTGTTATCACCATGTAGACGGCAAACACACGCCACTATCATTAACTTTTCTGCGCATGGATTTCAAATACATTTAAAATGTTAAAATTCAATAATTTCCTGTATATTACAATAACATCAGATTAATGAATACTGAAAAGCATGAAAAGTGATTTATTTTGGGAAGGTCATTCCTTGGTTACCCAACACTTAAATTGAATTACTATAAAGGGGAAATATATTATAGGTAAAAAGGAAAATGGTTTTTACTGCATGTGAATTCTTTGAGTTTTACAATGCTTATGATAAAAAGACTGCACCTACGAGTTTAACCTCTATAATTTTTATGCTGCAGATTTAAAAAAAATCTTTTTATTTAACATTTCTAGGGCAATTTATACATGTCACCTTGTACTTAATGTTCCTTTTAAAACAGTTAGTTTTACCTCATCCCTATGAAACCTATAAAACTACTTTTCATACCAGACATGAATTTCTAGTTATACCTGGAAAGCTGGACCTCTAATGGGAATACCACACATAAAGAAATAAGTATTTTAAAGAAGCTATTGTTTAGAGGTCATTAATTCCTAGCTAGCGTACTACTATACACAGCCCTTACTACTGGCTTTGCTTACTGGGAAAAAAAAAGAAAAGAAAAGAAAGGTAATTATTATTAAAGTGAGTTTTGGCTCCTTGGATAAAATTAGGTTCACACTGAAGTGATTTGCTGAATTAGGGCTAAGAGAAAATCCTGCTTTCACTGAAATATAAAAGAATAGGATGAGGCTGTAAATAGGAAGTGAATTCCTTACGAGCATCCAAGGACTTCACAGCAAGATTATGCAAAATTCCTCCTATGCCTGTCAAAGAATATCTGCAGATACAGAAATATATCTGAAATTAAGGACACCAAGAGTTGAACACATGAATCTGAGGTAGAATTTGACCTGGTGATTTCAGTGCTGTTCTCATGTTTTTGTGTTTGGCGAGAGAAACACTGCCCCAGACCTCACCAGCCTGCACACACACCTCAGTTAGCTGAATGTTAAGAAGCTGCTGCTTATGCTGGTGGTGCCCTCTGAAAAAGGCCTATATTTGCACATGCTTTTTCAAATTTATGATAATTTCTGTGTTGTTTTCTGCCAAATTGCTCATTTCCTCCTATTACACATATTATTTCTGAAGAACACGCACCAAAACCAACACCCATCATGCTGTAAATGGCACAAAGCATTTAATATCTGGTGGACAGATCTTAGTCCCCAAATGCCTGAATTCATGATGTTCCACTGCAGTATTTAGGAATAAGTGTTATGGCTCATTCCTGAAACTTACAGAAAGTAAAAGCCAAAGCCTTTTCATTTTGTCGTCTTCAGAGTTACATGCCTTCAGAGTTTCTTAATAAAAGCATATAAACAAACAAAAATTTACACTGACATAACTACATTTTCACCCTTGGTATGTTACTGTATAAAAAGGAGGATTGTTTCGTAGGAAGAAGGTGCATGTAACCCCCAGTTCCTAGATGCTGTTGAATTATTCCTTGTGTTCTGCAGTTGTACAAGAGCAGTAGCCCATCCAGAAGAACAAAACAAGTGAAAAATGATTGCTTTCTTACTCTATGGATGCTGCAGACCAAGCACATGCATATATAAAGGTAGGACACGTCACAATTGCCACAGACCACCCCTGTTCTTACAGGTCATGTTCCTACAGTCCCAAGACAACATTTCATACAAATATCTTGTCCCTGGTGAGGAGAAAGAGGCTTGCTGATCATGAAGAAAGAAGAAAGGCAGCTGTCATTCCTATGACAGGGAGAAAGAATAGATGACACTCTCTGCCCTGACCAGTGTGGAAGGAGAGCCTTCCCTTCGTCACCACTGCCAGAAAGATGAGGAGAGGAATAAAAAGAAAAACAGAAACCAATCTTTTTTCTTTGGGTGAGGTGTTGTACCTATTCTGGCATAAAATAGGTAAGATTATGAAATTATATTATGTAGGTTTCAGAGAAATCTTATTTACAACGAGTGATCCAATGGAAGCTGATTAAATTTAGAATAAGGGGAGACTTCTGACCAAATAGACTATAAGGATCCAGAAATTTTTTTCTGTTGAGTCACTGGGGGCAAAATATCTAAGACAGACTAGGGTTAAGTAAACTAAATTACCTGAGTCTTTAGAACTAGCTCTAAATATTCAAAGTGAAAATGCTTATACACAACAAGTTGTCAACAGGGGGAGCAGACTGAAAAGATTATTCCAAGAAACCCAGGTGCCTTTCATCTCTTACACTCTTAAAAACTATACATAACATTGCAATGCACCCTCCAGGTCCAAAACAATTTTCTAACCCCACTCAAGTACCCCTGCTTGTCTAGCTGCAGCAAAGCGGAAAAAAAAAATGTTCCTGAGGGGTGACAACAGCAGCAAGTGGTAAAGCTCAGGTGTATTTTTCCCCACGGCAGAAAACTTCTCACTTGTCAGTGTATAGTTTTAAAATTCATTAAATATTCCTAATTTGGAACTGAAGCAGAAAACCCTGACCTAAAAAACACACAAATGTATAATTACATCTGTTATCAGCTAAATGTAAGATCTGTATATGGGTTTTACTGCAATTATTAGTTAAGCACATTTCTGACATGTAATTGCATTGAGATCTACAAGTAAAAATGCTGTAAAGCATGCATTGAACTCCTAAATCAGATTCGCAGCTTTCAAGACAATGAGGTAAGACAGTCGTGTATTTTAGGGATAGGCTATGTTATGATTTGCTGTGGGAAATTATTTTGCTGTGGGAGAAGTGGCTTAAGCCATCCACATTATGCAGTGCTTACTTTGTGGATGCTGGAAGCTTCTCAAAAGCTCACCTGGGAAGACAAAACTACATTGTATGAGAACACATTTCTTCTCCCTCAGAAGTACAGAACAGATTAATGAGCTGAAACAGTGCACTGGGTTAAGATTGCCTGGGGTATTCAAAGACCCTCCTTCCAAAGCCAGGTGGAAGCTGAATGAAACCTCACCACTGAAAAGCTGAGAAGATCTTAATGGGGAAAAACCATTCTGCAAAAAGCTGCATCTGTAAGAGGCAGAAAGTAGGAGTTGGGCTGCCTGGTTTACATCCAACATGGAAAAGGTGTTTTAGCAAAAGACTAGGAAATTATTTGTGCATGGAGTTTCTTCGGCAGACTTGGGCATGGACCTGGATTTGCCAGTTTCTTTGTTCCAGTAATTAAGTTCTATTTCATGTAGGCCACATGCCTTCTCTTGTTTTCTTTGGCCAGGTTGAAGACTCCGGTGTCTTCACTCTGGTGAATCACAAGTTCCCCGGGCAGAAAATTATGTTTGGATTCCTTGAGGACAGTTTCCTTTAAATTAAATTTTCTTTAAAAAGCCAATTAGGGTAAAGACATTAAGAATAAAATCTTTAATGAAGAAAACAGCCTTAAAACATTAACCAAAGGAGCAGAAGCCTTGTTTGCCTCATGCTGTAAAGATGTACTTGAACCTTCACCTTAGAAGTGTGCAGCTGAAAACATTGTGCTTCATCATCACTTCTGCCAGTTTTGGTGAAAAGATCTCCATGATGATGCTCCCACTTCTTATCTGGGCAGGCAATGTAATATTCTTTGACTCTACTTTCTCTTAAGTGCCAATCTCTTTCTAAGAGTCTCTCAACGCAAGACCAAAGGCAAAAAGGAAATGCTCTTCTTCAAAGCACTTAGAACAAAAATGGCAAAGCAATGAACCAAATGCAGCCCATGAAACAAGTAATGGGTGATACGTCTCTTTAATAACATCCTGTATTGTATTTTAGTGCACAAGCTGCTGAAATGCTGACAACATCCAAGATTCAATCTAAAACATGCAAGATGCCAGTAGGTAATCTAACTGTGCCTTAGCTCTGTGTATCTGAGTACAAACTAAGTGAATGACCATACTTGTAGTAATAGCTGTCCATTAAATGTGCACAGCACTTACCTTGTATATTTATATATATATATAATAATTCCTGTACAGAACGACCTTATGTGGTTCTAAGTGATATATATTTATAAATAACCTCTATGTGTGTAGTTTGAATGTATATCTTACATAATTGCCTTTAAATGGCTCTATAAACAATCCAAAATTGCTACTTTGCACTGCAAAAGCATTAACTCATTGATTATACGCTACTGTTTAGGAGTGAGGTCTTCCTATGGAAGCTCTCAGTGTGTATTTCGGGCAGGGTCAGGCACGGCCTATTTTCCTCTTTTGGCTGTGACCTAGTTCTGAAATACCCCCCTTTGCCTTCAAAACCTGGCAGCTCGGAGCCAGCTCGGACCTACCTCAATGATAGCCCCATCAGGCAGCCTGAGGAAGTGCCTGTAGAGCTGCCGGGAGCCGCTGAGGTGAACCGTGTAGACACAGACGTGAGCAGTGGTGCTGCCTTTGCAGCCGGCTGCAGCAGCGTCGGGGATTTCATCCTGGTGCTGGAGGTCACAGCTGGAGACACCAGGCTGGCTGGCGTGGTCCTTCCAGATGTAATCAGACACTGCCACCTAGTGAAACACAGCCCCCCCCGCCCCCCGGACACGCACACACACAGAGGCCCCCCGCCCCCCACCAAAGGAACATATTTAATTAACTTCTGGCAAGAGCTTAACCGATTTAAAATGATTTTACAATAAATCTGCAAAGCCCGTGCCATATGCAGTGCTTGCACACAGTTCTCTACTACATATTTTTTTATGACATAGATCTAAATAGAGGAGATAGACAAATCCCTAGTGTATATTCTATAAAGTTAATTCTGCACAGACGAAGCTGTAATTGACTCCCGTATTAACCAAAAGTAGGGAGATCAAGCAGGGTAGGTTAAACAATAAAATGGCAATGCTGATTAAATAAAAAAAAAGCTTCCCAAGAATTTTGTGAGTATTTGTATTTCTTTCTCTTTGAGAAGCCTTTGCTCCTGTACCCACAAGCACTTTTTAGTCTCTGATCTCTGGATAATATTAAAATAACCTTGTGCTGCTAACTGAATTGTAGATGAGGCAGAGTAAATAAGGTGTATTTTAGTGCATTGTGTAAAGCTAGTTTATTAACAGTTACCCAGCTTCCTAGTTTGCCCTAAACATGTTTGCTTTGGTTGGTTTTGAGTCCCCCTACATCGGCCAGTATTTCCATTTAACCTTTTTCGTGTTAATTTTTTACACAGGCTGAGCAGAATTCAAGACTTCAGATAGATCATGACACAAGGCTTAAGCACCCTTTATCCTTTACTAGAAATGATGATGAGGAGAGCTATTTTTATACTGCCCCTGAAGTGCAAGCATAAGCTTTTTAACCTCCACTTTTGCAAGACCTTTTCGTCACTCATTTTCTCCCATGAGATGCTACTCCTGTTTGTGGAAGGAAGGGATTGGTGATATTGGTACATCCTTAAAACACATCAGCATGCTCTTCCCAAACACTCCTATTTAATGTAGATAAAATACCACTTTTGCTGGCCTAGTACGTGCTTTTTCTTTCAAGAATGTGTAGTCCACTGGCAGAAATTACTAGGACAGAGCGAGCTAAAGAAAAGCTCTCGTTTAAGATAGATACATCAAAACCTTCTTCTGCATAGTTTTGCTTTTACTTTTTGCTGAAATTAAGAGCTCAGATTCTTACAAGAGATCTCAAAAACCAGATACAAATTTTTCCTCTCACTTGGGAAAAGTTAGATTTAGCTCAGTTTGCTTGTGTTCCAGTTCACATTTCCTTAGCTGTTCTTACGCATTACGAGGAATCCCATAACTAGCACAGTGTGCCAATGCCACGATCCTGACGTGCATGCTGCTATTATGAGCCACTGCCTTAGGAGAGGATTTGTTTTAGGTGAATTAAGAAAGCAAGAACGCATATAGGAAATTATCTCCAACTCTTTTCCAGGAACAACAGAACAATGGGATACTTCATTTTAGCACCAGCTTCCATTTACATCAGTCTTGATAATATTTTCTATACTTTAAAAAAAGGAAAGGCTATCTGAAATTTAAGGTAAAATAAGGACAGTCAATTTTCCACACCAGTGGTCTCAAGAAAGCAGGAAGGCAACTCCCATTTGGTACAGTGTTTGCTTGAGCACAGAGGAGCAGCTGCAATAGCTGCCACACCACAGCACCTGCAATAGTTACCCTCTTCGCTCATCCCAGCGTCTCACTACCAGAACTTCTAACCTGTCCAATCCAAGAGCACCAATGCTTTCCTGGCCTTGTGTCCCCTCCCTAGTCTACAGATCCAGGAAAGATAAATGGTTGAGACGAAAAACAGCAAACAGGATCACTCATGATCCTCCTTTTATGCTACATGCATTTTTCCCTGCTTCCTTAATTCAAAGTCTTGTTTCCCCCCCGAATCAGTCCCATGTTTTCCCCTGCTTCTTGTCTGACCTTCATCTTATCTCACTTTCACTGAATCTGCTTGTTCTTCTCTTGTGTTTGTCCCTATCAACTTGCACGGGGCTTTTTGACTGTGTATTTTGCAAGCCATGGATATGAACACTACCTCCTTCTTTGCAGCTCTGTTTTGCCCGTTTGAGCTATGAGCTGTGGGGGCATAAATAAACATTCTGTGCAGGGGGGAGCACGGAACTTCCACTACTTTCACACAAATAAATTACCACCTATTTTTTCAGTAAGTGCCAGATCTGAGTGCAATTTACAGCGTACAATTACTGTGAGGAAGCCAAAGCCACATGACTCAAAACTTTGTGCCTGAGCAAACCTTCACCTTGCCAGGGCAAAGACCTTCTCTGGAAGTTCTTGAGTCTGGGTGCCATCCCCATGACACCATATTCATACAGGACCAAGTATGCCATCAGAAGTCTCTGTCCCCAGGAGCAGACAGTTCTGCAGGACAGTTGGACTACAGAAACCCGTCTGACCTGTTGTCACATTTCAAGATCTGGTGAACTTCCTCTGAGGACATTTATGTGACTAGCCAAGAGAAAATGAGAATATGATGATATTGTTCTGCATGTCCTCCTCCCATACCCTCTACCTCCCCCCCACCTCCACTCCCCAACCCCCCCAAAAAAAAGCACAGATTGATCATCTGACAACTGAAAGAGAAAAGGCACCACCAAAACTGCTGGTGGTGTAGTGAGTTGCATAGCCTGGGTCTGGGGCAGGCACTAGAAAGGAAGGAAAGAGGACCCTTCTCACTCGTTAACCCTTCCTCGAAGTCACTTGGTAGTGTGAGTTTGCCTGAAGGCAGACTCTTCAATATGTGGAAGGTTATCACATTTGAATACCACTTCCAGGAAGGGGGAACAGCTCTGTTTGTGGCTGTGGATTTAGGGACCCCAGCTCAGAAGGACCTTTCCATTCCCTCCTTGCTAGCACCATCTGAAAGTATTTGGCAGACAGATGTCCACTGCCTTGAAACTCTCAAAACACATTTCTGTGAAGTGATAGGTCACTAGAGAGCTGCTGTGGCCTACATAACCTGAAGTGAGCTCCAAAAGTAAACTCTACTGTCATCTGAAATTTCTATCATTAAGTTAATCAAAAATGTTCATTCATTTCTACAGGAATACAATATGAGTTAATAAATCCACTGAGACAGGCTAGTCAAGAGACTGTGCATATAGGACATGTCAAAGAAACTGAAGTTAGCAGTGATCTAGATTCACAAGGGCTGACAAGAAACCACAAAATGCCAGAGCAGTGTACAGTAATCCTTAAATGAAATTCATCTTTCAGCAGAAAAACACATTAAGGATGGTAATTCAATGATAAAAGAGGCAGGCCAGAACAGGTTCAAATGCTGAATATTTCACAACATAACTTAATTAAAGCGGGAGTGTGAGGCTGTTAATCGCTTTATAATAGTTCAGCTTGAAATGAGGTCTGATGTGAGTGCCCTTATAGTTTATTTGTTTATATTATTATAATCATAAAATGTTACATTGAATTAATGCAAAAGTAGAGTTTTCACTGGCCTTTATTATGTTGGTAGTTTTTTCTCCTTTTGGTCCTCCTATTTTTGTGCAAGTATGTGAAGGGAAGAACTGGGAGGAAGGGTCATGAATTTAGGTCAGATCAGATGATTCAGTAAGTCTCATGTGGGTTTAAGTCTTATTAATAATTTTAATACATTCTTCCTTGACAACAATGGTTTCAATCACTGCTCCTTTAACGTACACCATGACGTAAAAATACACAGGTTTTTAAAAGAGTGGAACATGCTTCTCCTACAAAAAAGGTAAATTATGTCAACCCTTTGGAAATTACAGTGCATAACCTAGAAAAAAGACAAAATACATTTGTAAGTACAAATACAAATGTATTTTGTTGTATAAATGTATTATGCCATACTAAGTGTAGAGAAATATGTTACTGAAGTAGAACACATTTTACACACAAATATATTGATAAATGTACATTTATAAATACATTACACAACCAAGGCACAGCCAATTAATATTACCAATATTTCCTGGGGCATGGTACAGAAAATGCCTTGCTAGCATGTAAAGGTACTATGATGTTTTTTATTCTTAGACTGCTTTTGTGAAAGAAGAAAGGAAAGAGTATTTCCTCAGATTTTCTGAGCTACAGTGGGAATGAGAGGAAGACTGACTTAAAAAAGACATCAGCATAAAAGAAGTCCTTTTTTAAAAGTTGAGAAATATCCATGTGTGTCCAAACACTTGATTATGATTAGTACTGATTCTTAACTGTTTGCAGCAGCATTATTATTAGTAATGTCATGTGAATCAATTCCAGCCTCATACATTGCAAAATGTATAAAAAAATTGTTTGAAAACAGCATTCAAAGAAAATGCATAAAATGAGCAAAACAGACCAAATCGACCAGTTGAGAGTGTGTGAAACTGAGCTCTGGTCATGACAAATAATTAGCCAAAGTTACAAGCTCTTAACTTTAGTCAAAATGGCAAAAACGTGTTGAAATTATAGAAAAAAAAAGACATCAAAAGTAGAGGGTGCTGTGTTTACTTCAAGTAACTTCCATAAACATGGTAAGTGCATTTTCTGTGGTAAGAGTTGTAAATATGGGAATTACTGTCCTAGAGGCAATCTTTGTTAAAACAGCGTAGCTTTACAATTAAAAAAACAAAAGCTGGCCAGTGCTAACCTCTGAGGGAAGCGCAGCACCCCTTCAGCATTACAAACCCCATTTCTGACAAACTGTTGCTAAAAACCTCACCAGCAACTCTGGCAAAAGAAGAATTTACATGGAAATATCTAAAAACATCTTTCCTGTCCATGCCAAAGGCACCTTGGTGGCAGCCAGGTTCCAGTGAGGCAATCACTGGGCCCTGGTCAGAATTAGATGTGACAGTGGGGAAAGTTTCCAAGCCACCGTAGGAAGGACCGGGCACTTTACAAGTTGTGAAAATGAACTCGGTTTGAATAAATCAAGAAATTGGAGAAATGGCAAGCAAAGGCACGAACAAGAAAAGCTATTAGTACTGCCAAAAATCATACCATCAGGAGAAAGCCACACCAATGCTCCTCACATTTAACCCTTGCACGCACAAAGCGCTCACACACGTTTATAGACAAGCAGTGTACTTTGGTGGGGCGGCAGCGTCTGCTCTCACTCCTGGGCCAGTAAAGAGGCACCTGAGTATCTCAGGTTAACAAAGGCCTTTGTGGGCTCCTGTTGGCTCTGCAGAGAGATAACTCATTTCTAGATCTTCCTATTTATAAACACAATGAACCAGCATAATGGACCAGTAGTATCCAGGAATTGTTTCTTTCAGTCAAATTACGGATGCCTGAAGCATTGCTGTTACAGTCTTCCCTGATTTATTTAACAAACAGACATGGGCAGACTGAATAGTGAAATAAAAGGCATATACAGAGAATAACCTCTTTGTAAATGACTAGGGAGAAATCCCAGAATAGATTTATGGAAAGCTGCTTAGCATCATAGCAATACAAAACAGTGGTGAGCCTTTTTGTTTCTGATTTGCAATAGCATCATATTTATGGATATGTCCAGTGAACAGCAATGCAGATCTTTTCTAGGGGATGATTTTTATCTCCTGCTTTTAGATATTACAAAGTGCAGCCACATATTCTTTAGCTACAGTGCACACACTGCTTGTGTACTCTGCTGCTTACCATCCCATTTTTTCAGATCTAAATCTTTTGTGGTTTTAAGTGTTCACACTTCAGTCACCCATAAAAATATACAAAGATAGAAATACTCTCTCCCAAACAGTAACAAATCTGGGGGGAAAAAAGTCATCTCAAGAATTAAGTCAAGGAAAACTGATATTTGATGCACCCAAAACCTTTGTGAGTAAAAATTAAAGGCCACAGCTTTCTTGCATTTTCTTGTGCATAGCAGTGTCTTTGTCCATTGATTTGCCCTAAGGAAAGGAGATAAAATACATTCCCTTCCTATTCCAGAGAATCCTGCTATATTCTGAGCCCAGAGTGGCTTTGGTTCAGATGGGCAAGAGAAATCTCTCTCCATGCCTCATTTCCCAAATTTTATAAGGGATGCTGGAATCAGTTACTTAAGAAAGCATCTTCAGTAACTTCAGACAGACAGGATTTTATATACAAAAGTGTTTAGGAAAAGTTATTTCCCCTATGGAAGTCAGGATTTTAATGCATACAAGGGCATATCTGTGTAAATAAGAGTGTCTGCTATTCATTATCTGCTCATCAACATTTGTTATTCATTACTCATGTGTTTACAAATGTAATGCAGTCAGAAAGCAGAAATAATACTATATGACTTTGGTGACCAAAAATACACCAGAAACAACAAATAGTAAATAGATCCATGGAGAAGTTCATCTTATGGGATAAAGTTTGCCCACAGAAGACATTCTGTGAAAAATTTGTGAAAATAACCCTGACAGATCTGTAAGTAACAATGAAGTTCAAAAATAATATGCAAACAGAAAACAAAGGAGCTAAGTATGTCAATTAATTTATTGGCTGTGAGCATTTCATTTTTACTGCTTGGAAGTGATTAAATGCAGAGAAAAGATAGTTAAAAGAAACAAGTCCATGTTCACAGATTTCATTCAATTTGTCCAAGACCATGTGCATTCAAGATGTATGTCTGGAAATGAGACAGGCTTTTATTCACCTGTGACTTACATCAGATGGACAGATCTGGTCCTGGCAGCTAAACAACATTTTTAAACCTGTGTCATTACATGGACAGTAAATCAGCTGAGAACTTAAAACTAAAATACATTGGAATAGTGGCTTCTAGATGCACCTTCTTCAGCTTCAGAAAATTTCCTGTTGTGGACGCAGTGGCATAATGTATCCCTTTGCTAGTGGGGTCGGGCATAGTGTGAATGGAGCTCTTCTGGGAGGTGTCCTTTGTTGGATATCTGATCAAGTCTAAATTTTAATTTCTATTTTTCTTTTTTTTATTCAAAAAATAGCAAAATTGCTGGTTTTACTATGAATAAAAATATTCCTAGTTTGCCTGTTTAGATCTAGCTTTCTTTTCAAGCAGATGGAAGGGGACTAGGAAAATGAAGATGAAATAGAAAAGCAAATTTAAACACTTTCAGTAAAACATACGTGAACATCTCTGAGGGGTGGTTGTCCTCTTTTAGAAAGACTGTAATTTTGCTCTGATCTTCCAGTAACCCTGATAAGTATACTGACTACTCCAGCAGAGATGTTAATTTTTAGCAAACATTTACCACAGAAGTATCTAGAATCTCTCACTCACACTGCAGTCCCATTGCTTGAGCAGCTGCAGAGACAGGTAGAAATGGGCTGCCCTCAGAACAAGGAGTTGACAGCCTGTGTTGAGACCAGAGGACATTTATGTGGCTATTTGCTTTAACTGTCCATAAATTATCTCATCTGATTTTCCAAATAATCACCAGCAATCAGATGCTTCCTTGTGGACATCACTGCAGAAATAGGCCATGGAGGAAGAACTGAATGAAAAAGGTTTCACAAACACCTCCCTGGCAGGGTGGAGAGTAGTGGAAGGGCCTGACCTATTTGTGTAAGCTGTGGTGTTAAAGCAAATGCTGGTTTCATTATAGAAAAGAAAGGAAGAAAGAAAATTAGGATGGCAGAGGTTTGGGTATTCCTTTGTGATCAAGGTTAACATTCTCCATTCTCATCTCATCCCCTCTGCCATCTTTACCCCAAGGATGTTTTTTCTGCCTCCATAGGGCCAGCATCCCAATTGCAAGCTCATAAGAAACTAAACCTAAAGTGCCTCAGTTGCTAAGGTATTTCCTTATTGTCAGTTTATTTCTTCTTTTTCCTGTGCCAGGGTTTTGTTTTTGGCTCTTGCAAACAGGTTAACCATGCTTGGAACTGATCCTTCTCTAGAAATCCAGGAATGGAAATCCACTGTAGCAAGTAGAGACAAAGAGTAAAAGGCTTAGGGAAGTTTGCATGAGCCTTCAACAGGGTATGCAAACCAACTGGGTCTGCAAAACTTGCAAAAGTAACTTGCAAGATCAGGATGCCCCCCAAAGCTCTCTGAGTGTACCAAGAGCTTCTCAGCAATGCCTTCTCTCCTGCTTCAGTTGAGAAACCAGACAGCAAGAATTCTTCTCACAATAACATTTTCCACTTGTAGCACACTATTGCAAAAACGGGCCCTTTGTGGTATTTCAGCAGTTTTGTCTTCAAGTAGGAACCATGAAATGTACAAAAAAAATATTACAAACAGAGCAAAAATGACTGCTAGGAACCCTAAGAAATGGCTTATGATGCAGCTTAAAGTTTTGTGAAAAGATGTAGTGTGATTTTATGTATGCAAGAAAGTTTCTGTTCTCATTTGATTTTACCTTAACTAGTTTATTTTTCCTGAATTAAAAGTTACTGTCTGAGATATCCAGAAACAATTGTACTGTATTACTGAATTTGATGTGCTTGGTTTGTAGAAAAATGGTTTAGTCTACTGTGACCAATTGTCTATGATAACGAAGCTTATTATTAATGGAGTATACTCTTATATCCTTATTTTCTCCTTCTCGGAAGATAGCAGAGTTCAGCATCCGATAAACATGTAAATTGCATTTTTCTTTTCACACAGGACAGATTTCAACTTCTGAACCAGCAGTCAACAAAGATTCCCCCAGCTGCTAGGAAAAAAAAAAGTAAGTATTTGTGAAGAAAGGCATAATAAGATCAGAGGGAAGCCTGTCATAAAAATGCACATTGCATAATACATGATGGATCAGTTCTATTATTTAACTTTTGCATAGATATAACAATACAGAGATATGCTAACCATCATAGTCAGCATTAATTTACAGTGGGAAAAATAATTAGAATCTCACTTTTTCTGAAGAATGGAGTGAAAATGTAAACAATGCTTCCCTCCAGGCAAGTGCTTTATCAAGTTGACAGGTGCATTTGAATTTCCATGGGTGGGGGACATAATAGGTTATTTATGTGTCATTTTAATAGAAAGGCCCAACCATCAAGATGGACAGGAGACTTTATCAGTACTGCTGTTTGCAACTAATCCACCAATTTAATACCCCATGAAAATACCTGCAACAAAACCTGGACATTTTTCTTTTCCACTCCATTATAGGCAAATCAATATGGGTGCTATTCATCTCAAATCTTTGGCTCAGCAGGTGCCCACTACACAGAGCTCCTCACAACACTGGTGCACTGGCACAGCCACATAAATATAGACACTTTGACTTCTGGTGCCATCAGTGACTCCATGACAGGATCACAAGTTTACCCCCAAATAGAAGTAAGCAATGAAAAATCTTTTTTCTAGGATTTCTTTTTTTTAATCTTGTTTTGATTTTGAGAAGAAAAAATCCTGCATAATTTTTTTAAAGTTTTTGATTACTATAATTTTATCTGAAGTAGCCATTCCCTTATTTTCACAAACAGTATATTCCTGGCTGGAGAAGAACAACAAGCCAGAAAACCATCATATGTCACCTAGCCATAACATGTTTCTTTACACAAATGTGCCATGAAAAAGAAAGATGCTAAAATGTGTACTCCAGTCACACCTTCTTGTGCATTAGCTCTGCAAAAGCTGCCTTTTTTTGTCCTCTGTAGGGCTGTGACGTTGAGTAACACATAGCCCCAGTGTGGCACAGGGTAAATTTGGTAACCATGCTCCCATTTCTTCTTCCTCTTCCCTCCTTGATACTGTCATCTGTACAAGCACACAGATTCCCTCTGTCCTTATCTACACAGCTATTGCTGCCACATTTTTAGCACACATCATATGCTGATAGCCCCCCAGTCCTTCACTGGTGTGTGTGTGTGTATGTGTCTGCACAGCCAAAATCAGCCTGATCCTCATCAGGAAAAATAAAGTGTTTTCCATTAGGGAATACTTAGGAAAACACAACCATTTTCAAGAGTTGAAGGTTTCCATTATTGCAAGTCCATCCTCATCTGTGTGCAAAAGTTCAGTTTCCAGATTCATGACCCACCAGGGTCTACATGGACTGGAAAGGCAGCCCCCAGTGAGCTTGAAAAGCTTTAGAACAGACCTAAGGAGGATGGAGGTAATGAGATCATCCACCATTCCTGTGTCCACTCAGAGTTGTGTTCTAGTTCTGTAGAGATAATTCTTTTCTAACTAAGACAGGTATGGCTCCAGAGATGTTTCAAGTATGTAACTGGAAGTATCTTTACACCCCCTGGGTAATTCCTCAGACTAGCTACTCCTGCAACTTTTTGCAAAAGCAAGCAATTCATAAGGACATAAATTTGATTAAAAACAGACCTGGGACAATTCCTATGCTCAGTCTTTCAGTCTGCAAAGCTCATGAATCCCTGTGGTTAATTAGGAAATATTACTCATAGAAAGATCCAGTTATAATAAAATGTATGTTGCCTGAACACAGCATCTTAATAAGTTTCAGAAGCAGTCACTCCCCCGTTTTCCTCCCCCAGCTTCTAGCTTGGTGGCTGTGTTTTCTGGTAGGAAGACAATGCCACTTCTGCCACTTGCAGAGAAGGACTGCATACTGTCCTCTCTCCTGGGGGTCACTGAGGGGCTCACAGCAGTGAGTTTGTAGGCCAGATGAAATCCTCTGGGAGCAGTGCCAAGCAGTGCTTACTCTGGGACAAGGGAAGAAAGCCCTGGGAAAGGCACAGTCTGGGAGGGCATAACTTGAGCCCTCAGCCAAACAGGGGGAGGTAATATCTTTTTCCTGTGTGAAAGCACCTTGTAGTTCACTCGTATGTTACCACAAGAGGTGTAGCACAAGTTATGAATGGTAAAGTGTGGAAAAGAAGCCCAAATAAATTTAGTCTTGACTGATATATTAAAAGGAAGCGAAGTCTGGGTATAAGACTACAATAGCAAAGAGACAAAATTGCAGGATGCTGGGATGACAAAACAAACTGATCTGGAAGTCTAAATTTTAACAAAGTTTTATAACAGTATCTATTCTTCACTCTGCTTGGATAGCAACTCCTTCCACAAATCATGTAAGGAATGTAAGCAGAATGTCAGTTCACCATACTCATTATATCAGACAGTGAATACTGAACAGGAAGATGACTGTTTATTCCCTAATGATTTTGCTTCAATTTTGATAGCTTAATATAGGACAGGTTTCTTATCCACTCATAGAACTAATGAGAAATGTTCCTATTTAATACTAGATTTTTGTTACGTAGTGAAGATATAAAGAAAAGGTGAACATTGAAAATTACTTTGGTCTGAGTAAAGCTGACTGAGCTTATGCTACATGGTATACAAAAAATAGCACCTATTCTGACACATTTAAAAGGGCAAATTTTGAGAAAACAATTAGTAAAATTAACAATAGATCTTTAAAAATATATGTCTAATCTCTTTTCACCATTTGTTCTAAGTAAATGTTATGCCTCTTACAGTAGGATTTGTATCGCATTGTATAAATCATTTCAGTGGAAAACATGAACTGTACCGTAGTTTAGATAATACGTGCAAGTAATCTCATATTTCATTTAAAAATACATTTTCTGCTTTGCATGTGTGCTTGATTCACTGCATCTCTGGTGTTTTTATGCTGGTGTAGCTACTTTGATCAAGTAAAATTAGAGTAAGGGACAGCAGCACAGGAATGTAACACACCCATACATTTTATGTTTTTTAACTGTAACCAGAACATTTCCCTATTGTCATAGAAAAATGTATCAATCCACAGGATGCTAAGCATAGAAAAACATCAATCAAATTGATGTATTATTCAAGAAGAAAAGGGGAAAGTGTACCCAAGAGCAATGTAATGCCTTCTGGACTTGAAAGAGTTAACAAAAACTTAGCTGATACTTTTCAAGGATTGAAAACACCAAGAGCTGGTTTTTGTGTACTGAAATTGTCTAAGACTGATTTAACTGTCCACCTCAGTTTTTTGGTACACGTAGAAGTGTGGATTTCCAATCAGAACACCATGTCTCAGCTCTTTGCTGGTTCCTTTTCTATTACGTGGGATGGGGATCTCTTATGGGAAGGAGTGAACCCCATTCAAAGTAAATCAGAAATCACTCAGCAGATCTCTTACTTGAAGCACGTTTTGATGGTTTGGTTTTAGGGCAATACTTCCAAAAGGCTATTGACTTCCAAATTCTTAGCACATAGAAAATGAAGATGTTTCATCTTCTTCTCAAGTTAAAACATATTTTGAGAAAAAATAATGAGAAAAATAGTTTGAGATCTTTTTTTCTGGGACTTAATCTGGGAAAGGGTATTTATGAATTATTTTCTCTTTGATATTAAGGACTCATTTCCCACCATTGCAAGGGGATCACTAGTCTTGCTTGACTCTCCTCTTATTTAAGCAGTTTCCAGCCAGCTGTAACTTGCATTTCTAGTTAAGACTACAAATTAAAGATCAGGCTATATTAGTATGCAATCACCCACCCATCAAAAGCACTCTTCTGTTTGCCTGGAGTATTTGCTTTTTTGAAGCAGGACCAATTCCAGACACATCTAAATCAGCCAGATGCCAGGGACATGAGTTTTTCTTCTCCATTTCTTTTGCCTGCAGCAGTGCTCCAGCAGCCAGGCTGATGCCTGCCACTGCAGGCAGGGGAGATCCCTGTACTGGGTTGCTCCTCTAGGGACAGCAAGACCAGAGGTAGCTTGGGAGTCTCTATCATAACTGTGATGCAGCAGCCAAAACCACCCTGTCCCTGTGGTAGCAGCATCCCATTTTACCTGTGCTGCAAAGAAATCTTGACCTTGACACACTATGGACATGAACTGATGACAATAGGGTTTGTTCTTCTGGATGTAGCTTAAAGCAAACAAGTGCTGTAGTGTCCTGTCTGGCAAAAGCTATTTCAACAGAATGCTAATTTGACTCCCAGAATTAGATCATGTGTGGCCCCTTGGAACTAGAGCTATCTTAAACCCTAAAATGTGATGTTTAATAACGAATTTCACAATCTCATTTCTATTTCCTGGGATAACACCAGTATTTGTGAAACAAATGGCATCTCCAACTTCTAGCATAAATGGATTTTAATATGCAATAATTCATTGAAATAGAATGGCTGGAAGAACTACTTTAATCTTCTCTGCCTCGAGATGTTGCAGTTCTATTTTCTAGACTTGTGTTTTCCTCAGTTTGCTCATACCTCACAGATATATTAGCACATAATATATAACTCTTTACTGAGCCATTTATCCACTTGTAACTCTCAGAGATAATTCTATCTATTTCCCTTCAAAGCTTTCATCTGCACATCAGTATCTTCTGCTTTTTGTACTCAGAAAGATGACAAAAGAAAAACTATAGACTCACAGAACAGTTTGGGTTGGAAGGGACCTTAAAGATTATCTAGTTCCAACCGCCCTGCCATGGACAGGGACTTTCTACTATACCAGATTTCTCAAAGCCCCATCCAACCTGGCCCTGAACACTTCCAGGGATGGGGCATCCACAACTTCTCTGGGCAGTGTGTGCCAGTGCCTCATGACCCTCACAGTAAAGAATTTCTTCCTAAAATGTTCTCAAAAGTTCCTAAACAGTTAGCATCCAAGGGAGAAGCAATCCAATTAGGTTCTGGTGCACCATGCAACCTCATGTCCTCACATTCTTGCTGGTGGTTTGGGAATTTCAAGAGTGACTGCTTATAGAGTCAGCCATTATGTGGGAAGACAAAAGAAACTGAAATATGCATTGGGCATTGTTACAGTCCAGTTGGTCTCAGGCAGGAGGGAAGACTTACAGCATGGGTTGAAACCTCAAAGATGTTGTATAAGAGACCACATCCAAGCTAAGAGCTATGTTATACAGCAGGAGTGTGTCAGGTGAACTATAAAACTACAACTGTGCAGTAGAAGAAAGATGCCTAAACTCAAATGTTTTGAGATCATTATTATCTTTAATGTTTTAAGTTTATTATTGCCAATACCTGATGGAAAAAAAAAAGAATATGCTTCTCTCATGGCTAACTTCTATGCTGTCTTAAGTTCCACTTCTATACTGGTTACACATAAAAAATAAGAAGAGGTACATTACATAAATTTACTACAGATTTTACAGAGTTTAGACAGCATAAGATGCTCAGCTATCTAACAAATTACTTGATCTTTGTATCTTGTACAGATAAAGGATTTAGAAGTGGCAAAGAATAAGGAAAAAGCAATTGAAGTGGTATGAACAAACTATGTTGATTTAGAAACCAAGCCAAATAAAAACCATTACAATAGAGTTTCAAAAAGTTATGTTTGCAATTTAAAACACCCATAGGGCAGATCTGACTTACATGACCAACACGTAATGTATAGTACGTGATAAGATGACACATGCAGTTTTGAAACTTGGCAGTAATTCAGAGCAAGAATACTTTGCTGGCCATTAACAATTTCTGAGCAATGTATTCATTTATTATCTATGTCTGTAGTTGAGTTCCTGAGTGATTATAGTTATAACAGTATCTTCTCGTGTAATCTTAGGACACCAAAAGCTACACTGCAAAATGAAACTAAGGATTAATAAATGAGTTCTCTCCTTGCTCATGCTAGCAGTTCACTAAATTCACGTCCAGAGTTTGCTTTCTGCTATTAAATGCAAATGAAGAGAAGCTGCCACAGATCTACCAAGGTACAAATGATACAAGAACCAGACTTGCACTTTTGTAAAGAGCCTTGTGGGGTGTGTGTGTGTGAGAGAGAGAGAGAGAGAGCAGGGAGGAGAAGCAGTATGAGCATTACACTGAAATATTTTAGCATGCTTTAATGCACCTAAATAGTCTCATACCGGGAACTCAAACAAAAATAGTAGGCAATGATGAGCAATCATAGTTTAACACGGGCAAAGTTTAAATAATATATCAAGATTCAGGGTCGTTGGGTTTTGTATTTTTGTTTGGGGAGGGTTTTTTCAGAAATGCATGCGTATTTTTAAATGGAGCTGGTACCGACTTGCAGCTGTTTGATATTAGATGCAAGACCCACCAGCCTTCAAACCTCACATTAGAAACAGACCTTTGGCCAAGTTGTGTCTTCATTTAGACCCTGGCAACCCTGCTTACATCAGTGGGGGTAATTTGACCTCTCATTTGAATAAAGCAGTGTGGTGATATGGTTCTGGTTTGTATTTTCTGTGATTGTTTCAGTCTAAATGCAACAACTCCCTGGATTGTGTGCGAGATGAAAATGCCTTCCAGAGGTAACAGAGGCACAGATTTGGGAATCATGTCTGATCTGACAAATCATGTGGCAGGCACAGGTCACAGCACCTTGCCAGTCTGGCAACCTGCTAGGGCCTCTCCTTGCACTGAAAGAATCAGAAAAGGTACTGTGGGTGATGGCAAGGCAGCAGGAGCTCAGAGCAGAGGGATCAGCTTCCTAGCACAAGTGAATTATGTATGTGTACATGATCTTTAGAATGAAGAAATATCCCTGCTCTCTCTTCCCCAGACATAGTGAAGTTCTAGAGTAAGCAAAATTCAGCCCAGGCCAGATAATAAAGCTTTCAGTTGAAAGAACTGCATTAGTACAGGACTAATGTGATAGTAAATATGCTTCAGGAATCCACTGAAGACATATCTTAGTTGTTTGCATCATTATTTCTCTGAATTTAGGGAAATTATGAAAATGGTTGTTTGTGCTCTGTCTGAAACAGCTTTTACTCCCTTATGAAAAGAAAAGGAAATAGAGTATTAGAATCCTTCAGGAAATAAGAAAAAGTCTATGACCTATGGTAACTTTCAACATCACATGCTTAATATAGATATGAAAAACAAAATGTCACAGGGTTGCAAGCATGAAAAAATACTGTGAGCTCTCTGTTTATTTTTGTTGGTTTGCTTATTCCGTAAAACATCTCCTTGCTCAACTGCAGTGATGATGGTTCTCCAAAAAAGCCTGGGCTGAGACTGAATCCTAGGCTTTTAAGTTAGAATCTGTGCCTGGCTACAGAACAATCAGAAAAACAAACAAGAAACTCTAGTCATGATGATGCCACATCACCACAAAAACAGAATGAACATATTTGAACTGCAGTATCTTTGCCTTATTCAAGAATTTTCATTAGGTTTTGTTTAAACTGTTCAACTTTTCTTGTGCAGGCAGTAAAGAGGCTTGCTCCATGAAACTAAAGAAAAACAAAACAAAACAATCTTTTAAAGCCAAAACATTCAGCTCAATCCATCTCTAAATCCTATTACACATTCAGCAAATGACAATAGTAACCCTTACTGGCCAGAGATGAGGCAATATATGGCAGACCAAGCAGAGTTCCTCCATGGTTAGCTTAAAGGGCACTGTCAGGTTTGAAAATCATAAATCCCTGTCTCTTTGTACAGTACTCAGGCCTTTTCACACACCTCTGGCACACATTTATGCCCAAGCTACAGCTTTGTTGAGATGCCAGATCAACATAAATGAGAGTCAGACCCCACACCCAACAGACACAACTACTTGCGCCATCACCAGTGCAAAGCAAAGGTGTTTTTATTTTCTGGCAAATTTGACTTACTTATTTTCATGGTGTTTTGCATTCAGTTTGGACAATAAATAAAAATTCAGCAGGCACTTATAGTAAATAATAATGACAGAAGTATTGCCTCACTCCTGATTGCTTACCCTCTCCAGTACCCCACCATCTGGAGCATAAACACTATAGAAGAATTTTGTATTTACAAAAAGATGTCAGTATTTTGTTTTTATTTGGAGGCTGTTTGTTATTTGCCATTTTTGTTTTTCTTCTCCCTCCCTGTTCCCCCAACAGCCCATTCTGTTTGCCTTTCGTTTTCATCACAAAGTACTCATTTGGAAGCTATCCAAAGGGTTGATTTCAAGTATTTAATATCACATACAAATAAATTAACACCAATGAGACATTGAAATCAATGTAAAAACTGCTTTTGTAATGTCTAAAAGCTGTTTATAGCTTCTCAAGCTGGATGTATATGAGTGACATGAGTCCTGGTCCACATGCATGCTTTTCAGAGTGTAAATGCAGCAAGAGGAAATTGAGGGTAAAGACTCAAAAACAATCATAATTCTTTGCCATATCATTCTCACTCATGCACATGTGTTTATACTTCTACTTGCAAAAACTGATCAAGAAAATATTTTGGATACTTTCCTATCCAAAAAGGAGGCTGGGCCTCCTTTTCTTTTAGTCATTCTGTACAACATTTAACTGCGTGCCTCGAGTTTCTTTGCAAGACCCTCCATGGTCTGGGGTTTTCCAGCCATGAAGCACTCTGTACAGGGAGCTATGGTATCTTGGTCCCTGACCTAACACAGCTAAGGATCTCTGTCCTCAGATGACCAGTGATGAAAAGGGGCCATTTCAACCCGCTAGGAAGCTCTGCAATAGGTTTCTGCTCTCCCTGTGCAGGCTAAAGCACCCTCCCAGTCACTGGCAGGACATCTGGTCAGTTTAAAGGCATCATGAAAATGATGCAGTGTTTTTCTGATGAGCAGTATGCCTGTGCCATGGTTGGTGCTCACCATCTTTCAGATATTTGATTGCACACCTATTTCCTTTGAGGAATGCTTCTCAAATCCTAAAATTGCCCTCCTCTGCACACCCATGCTGAGCTGGCACCACCACAGGGGTCAGGACTTACTTGTTCAGCTACAGAACAAAAATGTTATCCTGACCCCTACTTGTCACAGAGGTGGGGGGCCAAGAGATGGCAGAAATGGTCAGACAAGTACAAGGAAGCCATGGTACAGAGAAAGAAGACCCTGGGGTGGCCAGCCATGTCCTGGGAGCACTGTGCACAGCATGGCCAGCCAGCCAAGGGACAGGATTGTCCAGCTCTGCTCTGCACTGAGGGGGCCACACCTTGAGTGCTGTGTGCACTTTTGGGCACTGCAATATAAGAAAGATATTAAGCTCTTAAAGAGCCACCAAAGGACAGTGAGGAAGATGATGAAGGGCCTTGAGGAGAAGCCATATGATGAGTGGCTAAGGTCACTTGGTCTGTTCAGCCTGGAGCAGACTGAGAGGAGACCTCATTGTGGTCTACAACTTCCTTATGAGGGGAAGAGGAGGGGCAGACACCGATCTCTTCTCTCTGGTGACTAGTTACAGGACCCAAGGGAATGGCCAGAAACTGTGTCAGGAGAAGTTTAGGTTGCATATTAGGAAAGAGTTCTTCAACCACAGGGTGGCTGGGCACTGGAACAGGTTCCCCAGGGAAGTGGTCAAAGCACCAAGTCTGACAGAGCTCAAGAAGATTTTGGACAGTGCTCTTAGGCACATGGTGTGATTCTTGGGACTGTTCCATGCAAGGTCAGGAGTTGGATTTGATGATCCTTGTGGGTCCCTTCCAAATCAGCATATTCTATGATTCTATGATTCTGTGAAGTTTGGAGTGGGAGAAAACGAGAATGGATGGGGCTATGACAGAAATAGCAGAACTTTCAAGGAGGCACTTTCAAAATCAGACATCCCAGATCTTTTCCCACTCCAAAGATCTTTTTCTCTGTCACTGGAACAATTTGGTGTTGTGGACACCACAGACTCAGATATCTGAAATGGGGGATGCTGACAATACCAAACAACAGAAGATCACCCTTTCGAGGGCACTGAAGCTGAACCAGGCTGTATGCAAATACATTGCTCCAGTCCTGGAACTTCTGTTTGAGGGGAGGAGTGATCCACAATGGTCTGCTGCATGCTGATGGAGGTTCTGGCTCCCTCATCCTGTGGAAGAGCCCTGAAGGCTTAAGCAGGTGCTGCCCAGGCTTAAGCATGAGGTGGGATAACTTTTGTCAACAAAATATTTCCCATCTGTCTCAAATACTAACAATTACCTGAACCACACAAAAACCACTTGAAAAGACACTAGTTCACAAACAGCAAATTAATTAACATCCTCCAAGTTGTTATTCAAGCTGCAGTACATGCTGCTTCAAACAATGCCATTTATAAAGCAATAATGAAAGGAACTAGTCTATAAACCTTTCCTGAGCACCAGGGGGGCTTAGGCTCCCAGGTTCACAAGTCTTTAGTTTATTTGAAGCCCATCAGACTTCAGCAAAGAGGAAACAATCAAGGTAAAGAGACGATTAACCCTAAAAGGCTTAACAAGGCACTATCATGTATGTGTTTTTCTCTGCTTATATTGACTTTGAAAGAGACAGAAACCAGCTTTCTACCTTTACTACATTATTTCCCACTTCTTAAATGGCAATGCATAGCCCAAGTGTGCCCCATAAGGCTAAAATAAGCATCCTTCTTTGTGAACTAGTGAACTAAGGATCCAGTTGGCAGGCTTGCTCTCTCAGGCAGGACTCATTAATATAAAGGGGGGTTTATCTGAGAAAAGTCTAAATTACGAGTTCTAAATGGGTAATCTCAGCTGCAAAAGAAAACAAGGCTGGGAAGGTTTTTATGCCATGACTGAGCTTAAGCTTCAAGCCTGGAGGCTAGCACTACTCAGAGTGTTTCTGATGGGATAATTTTCTATGCAAAAAGACTGATTCATTGAAGAATTACTCATGTCATGGCCAACGTGCCAATTTCAATGGCCGTTCATCTGACAGGCGCAACAACCCCTTCTGAAATGTTTTAAATGACCAGGTGCAATTTTCCTATTTTTAAATAACCTTTCATGGTTATTCTATCCAGACAAATTCCCTGCAAAACCAGATGAGCTGCTCCCACTGCTATAGCCTAGGCAGGGTTTGGGAGGAGCACAGCTCCTTAAGGTGTTGCCTAGGTTAGCCCTTTTCCTTTTACCCTCTCATTTTGAGGAAACAGGAATTAAGTCCTAGTGCCTGATGGCAGCACTGAAATATTATATCATTATGCTGATCCCAGTGTTACTGGGTAAGTCACATACTTCAGGTCTATAATCAGGGAGCCTGATGTGCAAGTAAGCCCCTACACCCAGACAGTGCAGGAGATGAACACCTCAGAAGAACTGTCAAGGAGATCCCTAAGCCATTGGTTAGGAACAGTGAGAGGTATTCAAAGCCAACAGGAGAGGAGGCCCTAGGATTCATGTGGAAAGTAGGTTGTCTGAACAGTGCCCATTTCGATCAAGGTGTTGTGAGGCTCAAAGTTTGGCTCCATCTTCATCAGTGCATGGCAAAGCTAGAAGCTGCCAACCTTTTCTCTTGATCATTTCTCAACATTCCTCTCCAGAACTGTTGTATTTTATTCCAGAAATGTGGATTTTTTAAAAGTCTATTCTATTTTGGACAAAACCTAAGTTTCAAAACAATAAATCCATAAAACCTGCTGTATTTACATGTCACCTGAATGGCATGATTATTCCTCTCTGGCCACCTGACCTGTCAGATTTTCCATTAATATTAATACACAAACCCTTGCAAATGGAGCTCCCATTTAACTGTTTAGGCCAATATTTGGAAAGATGAAAAGAACAGCTTTCAAAATAGAGGAAAAATCCAATGCACGTGACCACATTTCACAGGTCAGTGGCTGGGATAGCAGGAGCTGCTGAAGGAGAGCTGGAGGAACAAACTTGCTCAGGGGCATTTTAGCACTCTTGTGATACGATACCCGTTATTCATCAGCATGCAACAATCCCCTCTCCAGCTGAAAAACACTACAGATCATGTTCCTAATAAAACAGTCAATTTGCCTCCTTCTCTTTTTTGTTGTTGGAAGGAATTCCTTACAACCTCACCTCCCTGGGGCATGTCTTCCTCTCCCCCTTTGTCGATCAGGAGAAAACAAGGCTCTGTTCAACAACAAAGTCTTGCTGGCTGGCCTCGGAGACACACCAGGTTTCAGACAGACCCTGGAAATTACTGTTGGTTCAGATGCCCTGATTATTGCTAAGATAGGAAAAATTATGTAGGTGGGAAGCATGATGAGAGCACATTTCTGCCCTGACAAATACGTCAGGGTGAAAATCATGACCCCTTGAGGAAACTTCAGAATATAAGCTCTGGACAGTGTTTCAGGCTTCAGTAGAGGAAGCCTAGTCCATCCCCTGTCTCTAAGCTTCCAAGGGTAGCTACCTCAAATCCAGAGCTGGGGTTTGTAGCTCACCAAGACCACAGGTTTTAGCATATCTGTAGCAGGAAGGACAGGTATCATAGCAGGTATCCTATGACCTACGTTCATTCTGCCTTGCATTTGGTTTTAGCTAAGACAAAGCTCACATGTAGGCTCAGGCACAGTTAACTTTGCTTTCTGAGCTCATATTAAGACAGAAAACAGAATAGATGTGTTTGGGTTTGCAATTAATTGTGTATCTCTGGTAAACTCACTGCATAGGCAAAACCTCAGCCTTCCCATTAAGTCGCCTGGAACTGTTATACACAGACAGATCAGGGCTTTCTACATGCCACCAGCCCCTTTCAGTGGGCAAAGAGATTTTGTTCTGCCCTGTGCAGGTGTCTTCAGTAGTCTCTGCTGTCAGTGTGTGGAATTTTATATCTGAATATCATTAGTTCCCAGAATATTTAAAGGCTGTTACTGGAAAGCAAGCTACTGAGGCTTCAGTTTTGTAACATTGCTTAAGTATTCTCTAATAAATCTAAAGTAATACAGTCTTTGACATCTGCCTTATGTGTCACAATCACAAAATGGTAGTAAATTTAATTTCCTTTAAAAGAAGAAAAAAAGAGCCTGATACACAAAACCATTCCTGCAGTTGCATACACAATTGACACATGAACTTCATGTATTTGCATATGCAGGCTCACAACCACATGGTAATTTAGTTGCTACCTTGGTTAAGAATTTCATGTACCCCTAACCTGACTAAATCAATGGGCATCAACAGCCCAAGCTCAGAGGATGTCTGATGCCAGAGTTGTAACAAGGTGAATTACATCTTAATTGGAGAATTTAGTAATTAGAGAGGACAGAGATCTTTTAAAACCATATCCTTGGAAAAAAGGAAATTTTTTTAACACTGATGAGGATAAATCAGAAATTTTTAAACAAATACTAGTTTTTAAACAGCACATACCCATGATGGACAACAACACAGTAACTTTTCCATAATGTGAGTTTTTCTTAAGCCCCATATGTTAGCGATTATATTATGCCTTTAAATCATCAGGGTTGATATTTCATATAGCATTGTTACTCAATATTGTAACGTTGAATGTTCTCATTATTCAGATATATTGCTAATTCTTTTCAGAATCTTGCTAAGTTACTGGTCTTGAGATGTTGTATGTGCCAAATGAGTTACCTGTATTAAATGCTCCAAGAAAACAAACGAGTGCAGGGAGTAACCTTGTTTAATGTAACCTTGTTTGCAGCACTACCTGACAAACATAGGAGAAACCTATTGGCTAATTCTGTTTTGTGCAAAAAATGAAGAGTCAGCTGATTTTTGTTACAAAGAGTAGGAATCATCATTGTTAAATAAGTGACTGTCCTGGGGGTTTTCAGAGCTGCTCACATCATACTTCAACCTACCAAGGGGAGGAGGGAGTCATTGCATGAATTACTCCTGCAATATTTCATGAGCTAGTAAATTTTCTATGGAAATTATCCAGCTTGATGAAAATGTCTGTATTTCAAACCTCACAAGAGTCTGATTTAGAAGAGAAATAGTGCTCGTTTACTGCAGCTTCATTGAAGACAAAGATGGAGAGAACCTGAAGTGTTGAAATGTTAACGTTCCAAGAAAACTAATTATCATATTTTCACTTGCAAACTTCAAGTCTGATGCTAATTAATCTCTGTGGAAAGGCTGTGTATGAATCAAATTATAATGTAAGTCAGATTATACAGGATGAGATGTATAACATACCCTGCCACTGAGGAGAAACAAAATGGATTGCTTGCACAGAAATGACAAAAAACCCAAAGAGCTTGCTCTTCATTAGTGCACCGATCTGTACCAGCCGGCTGATGACAGATTCACCCCAACGGAGTGTTGCAAACCACCTTGGATTTTCAAAAGTTTGCCTGTGGTCACAAATTATCTAGATATAAGGAGAAAAAACTATTTGACTGAGCAAACCTTGATGTGGCACTCGCGGAGTTCTGTTGTGAAAACATCTTGAGGGCAATCAAGTGCCATTAGCACATGTCAATGAGGCTTCCCATGAATTACTACAAAAATTACAGTTAAGTGTACTCCTCCTCCATCACTGTCCAACCTCTCTGACAAAACAGTTTGGATGTCTGCTGAAGTATTACAGAAATTAACACCTTTCTGCCCGTGTAGAATCAGAAGGATGTCAGCAGACTATTAGTTTGATTCGTCGGCACTAACACCTTTATATAATTCATTTATTGATTATAGGATTAAAATGATTTGTTACCATTTACTCTGGAAATACTATATTGTGTATATAATGGGGATAGTAAAGGAGATTTGAATATATCAGTTCTCATTTAAAAGGGGAAGAAAATACATATTGAAAGGGGAAATAAAATACATGTTTTCTAAACACGAGTTAATGTTTACTACCTCTCTAAGTAAATTCCATGGAGTTTGACTAAATAATTTTGTTTTCAAGTTATAGACTTACCATAAACGTGCTTACCAAAAAAAGAAATGCTGTAAGTAGCTCATAGTACTTGCACCCACATAGCTTGCATAGTTGCTTTTCCTTTTACCTATTTTTATTGTATTCATGTATTGTCATGCAACTTTCAGATTCATAGAAGCTTGCACAGATGTGGGGGTTTTAATCCCTTTTTTATCTATTTTTTGTTTGTTTTCTTTTACTCTTTAAGATGGAATACAACATGGAATCAAGCAAGTCCTGTGCAGTGTTACTCTACCAGCTCAATTTCTAATGCTGTTTCCATTAGTTTACCTGTTGATTATATCCGCTCTGCCATTGTTACAATTTATTACAAGGCCTCTTTCTGTGTGCACATCTGTTTAAGCAGTTCCACTCATTTGACCTATCCACACAGGCAAAAGAAGGTTTTCCTTTACCTAGCTGAATTACCATGTTTTCCACAGCTTGCACACACACACTTTCTGATGAATTACTAATCAACAGTGAGGTTTAATGGCATGCCTGGGTATGGTCATCATAGTTGGCTATTCCAGATACTTCCAAACATCCACATTTTCCCCCCTTTCTTCTTTTCACCCACCACTCCCTGTGGACTAAATGCTCTAAAAGAATAGAAAGCAAAGTGTTTCAGAACCATATGGCAATTTCAATCCTACAAAGTTCAAGGCCTTGTCTTTTCATA
The DNA here is from genome assembly GCA_034509425.1 of Eopsaltria australis. Taxonomy (NCBI): domain Eukaryota; kingdom Metazoa; phylum Chordata; class Aves; order Passeriformes; family Petroicidae; genus Eopsaltria; species Eopsaltria australis. The sequence goes on along the minus strand of JAVTVJ010000032.1, from coordinate 1,391,664 downwards.
AAAAATAATTTTGGTTTAAATCTAAGAGGCAGCAGAGTGCTACCCTCTTTTCTGACCTTACATTTAGCTCTGTTTTCTGTAACATCCCATTACTGTGCTGAGCCTTCCCTTTGCTCATCTCTGACTTTCAATCTCCATTTAATCTTAAAAAAAATACTGACTCTGCCTTCAATAATTTATCCCAGATGAGGATCTGACCTTATACATATAGATCACGGAGAAGTTCAGTGAGACATGGCCCTATTTCCTCCCCTCTCCTTTGCTTACAGAGATAGATGGAAATTCTGGTCCTAATAAAGTCAGTGCAAGTTTTGTTGTTGACTGCCAGGAGCCGAGGTTTCCCTCCTACAATTTCTGTAGCAGATAGGTGATTACATGTCACCTTAACATGCTGAACTGAATTGTTCTGGACTAGCAGGGTAGTTTGCTTGTACTGGCTGAAACAATCGTGCATTATCCCAGACCAACAGAGTGATTTATTCATACTAGCATGTAAGGAATTAAATTCTATATTACTGCTCATTTTTCTATATATGCTCACAGTCAGCTTTGCTACTGCTTTCTGTTCTCCTATGCTACTCTTACAGCAGACTTTGTTTTCATATAATCTAAATTGTTGGAGGTGCTGTCCTGCGAGTTCCAGTGAGCAGCTTCAAAAATTTTTGCAATAGGGGTTAAGGTTAGGAAAAAGAAATCTAATTGTGAAGTAGCAAAATGCCAGGTTTCTAAAAGATCACTGAAACTAGTTTAGGAAATGGAAACCACAAATCAAAATTATAAAACCTTATAAGCAGGTGGTTGAGTGATTTCAGCCATTTGTTATTTCTTAAAGATATAATACAGTGTACATGAGGTAGAGCTTATACATACAAGGTAAAACTCATAGTCAGAAAAAGTTTGCAAACAGAAGAGTGAATGAGTAAAAAAGAAATTTACATTTTGAATTCTTTTGCTTTCTCAACATGTTTTCCTGTCTCCATTAGCAGATCAATGGTATCTAAACCTGCAGTTTGAGAAAAGTTCTTATGCAGAAACATGATTGTATAGTTATCTGTATAGTTGTCCTTTCCCATCAGTTTCTCTTATCTTGCATTTCTCACAGTTTCTTTCTATTTTCTTTGGCATGGTTGTGTCATTTGCACAAATTCCTAAACCACTTTTGCTTCTTTTCTCCTATTACTACCTTGTGCTTTCTGACTTTTCCTTCAGGCCCCTACAATCTGTGCAATGGTATTATCCCTTCCAGCTCATTTCCGTTTTTTTTTTTTTTTTTTTTTTTTTTTTTTTTTTTTTTTTTTTTTTTTTTTTAAGTCAAAATACCCTCACGGCTTTTCAACTCTGTTTTGGAAATAGGTGTTCCTGAAAGGCAACCTCAAAATTTCTGTTTGTGTTCATGAGAAAAATTCACCCTACAACTTTAAAAAGATCAAATTTAAGATGATCAGATCTATTAGGTTCACAGAAACAGGCTGGTGTTCTTCAAAATTTGGCCTGGTCTCACCATTTTTTTCACCAAAAAGAGGCAAGAAAACACACTCAGAGTAGTGCTAAACCTTCTAACAGAAAATATACCAATTATGCTGTCAGTATATTTTTCAGCCTTTTTTGATCTACACTACAGATCACAAGGGGATCTGGAGAGCATGAATCTGGGATTTTGAATTAGAGCACAGTCAGGGATTCTACTTCTTCCATTTCCAATATCCAACAGGAAGAAAGCAACGCACCTATTTCCATTTCTCACTACACACTACATGCCACACTATCCTCAGTCTAGCTCTGGCTTTCAGATTACTTCAGTTTTTGCTCTTCACTTGTCTCTATCCATCATCCTGTGTGTGCAAGCAAGCTCCAAACTCCAGCATTGGAGCAAGACCAGGACCATAAGAAGAGACAAATTGCAGCAATCTCAGGTGTGGTGCTGCCTGCCTTCATCAGCCTCCACCCGGGGTCCAGCAGCTTTGCTGCAGCACAAACTGGAGGACAAGATCAGAAGTTAACCCCCTTTTGCTCAGTGAGTTAAAAGACTTGCTCTCCAGCAGCCCTTGTAGTGCTGTCATGTCCGACATCAGTTTCCTCTCCTGCCAGTGCTGATTCCACTAGCAAGGGCAGGATTTTGCCCTCAACTATTCACAAGTAATTAATGCATTATTGAACAGGAATAAATAGATAGCAATTAAATAACAAGTATTAATGACTTATTTATTAACATATTAATAGTTGGCCTGAGAGTAATAAATGCAAATTAGTGTAAAGTGGTACCAAAAATTGTGTCGATAATAGGCCCTGAAGTAATCTTGTGTGTTCAAGATAATTACAAATATATTTTCCTTTCAAAAATCTACTGCCGGGTAATTTTTTATGGTTTGCTATAATATCATTTTAAAATTAGAAAATTAGCCCTAGTCTCATTAAAATAATTTTGCAGTGCATCAGGCTTTATTTCAAGTGTAAGTTTCACATTATCTTCCTGCCTACAGACCTTGCATTTTTTTTCCAGAAAGCCTCCTTATGTGCCAATATTTTGGGCCTATGCTTGATATACAAACAGTGTTGTTTCAGCTTACTACTTGCACAACTGTTCTCATCGTTAGTATTACTACATAAAAAGCCCCACTCCAAGCAGGGATGGTACTTTGAGGGCTAAGCCCTCCTAGAAACAAATCTCTAAGAGCCATATTTTTTTTCTTTTTTTTTTTCCAGCTAATAGCAATACACCTGATAAATAGCTCAGAGGCTTCAGACCTGACCAAACTGATGCACACCTAACAACCAATCCAGTCACAACAGATCCCACTCAAAAGATCATCCCTGGTCAGCTCTTTTACTGGAAGTACTTTCCCCTTCTTTTTTTTTTTTAATTCTCATTTGTTTGGACAAAAGAAAATCCCACTTCATATCTTGGCTCTAAACTCTTACTTAACATTGGAAAAGTGATTACTCGGTGAGGACAAAAAGACATTGTCACTTTTATCAGTTCCAGAAAAAAAAGAAAAAGTCTTGGCTAAAATTCAGGGTCCTGACCTCACCACTGCTCTGCTAACAATAGCAGATTAAAATATTCCAGTCTGCCACCAGTCCTGATTTTACCGATTCTAGAATCTGACACACATTTAACATGTAATGGTCTCTAATAAAAGATCAGCAAATATTCAGCTCTGCCTCCAGGTTTGTAACAGGAATGGAGGAATGGAGGCCGAGGCTTCCTCCCAGCACCAGTGCACAGAACAGTGCTTCAGCAAATGTTTGTTTCTAGAAATGTTTCTGCCTGCCTCTGTAGGTGGCATTTTTACTTCTTTGCAGCTTTCCTCGTTAAAGGCATTGTAAATGGCTTATTCCAGAATAATCAAGGGCTTTTCTGTAAGGTACAGGGCTGTGGTGGCTCTCCCCCCACAGTGCCTTCCAAACCACTAGGTAAATGTGATTGTGGCCGTGTAATCTGTGTACCTGGAAATATAATTCGTTTTGTTGCTAATGAAGGTCCTACGGCACAAATTTATTAAAGGTATACTTTTCCATGGGATAATAATTGGGTCGATAATATTAAACTCATAGGCTCATTATTTAATTGCAAGGGCAGATTATGAATACAGCTTCTAAAATGTATTTTAATGAAAAACACTACATCCTGACCTAATCATATCAACCTTATGCTATCTAATTAAGGATGCAAAAAATCATTAGAGTTGCAAAATATTAGTTCCAGCTCCATCAGGCTGTTAGCTGCCCCTTCATGAATATATATATTTTTTTACTCTATGATAAATAGTTAATGAGGTAAAAATGACAAAATTTGCATGTAGGCAAATTAGTTTAATAGACTGATGTCTTCCTGGTCTACAGAAAGTGACCTTTTTCCTATCAAAAGAAAGACTGAAAATACTTTGAAATGATCACATGGATGTCATTCCACAAATGACAAATCACTTCTCTGAACAATATAAAAATTATAAAATGCAATAACCTTAAATTCTCATCATATTGTAAATGTGTCCTCTGCTGCTGCATTTATCAATTTAATAAAAGGAAATTAAGCATATTATAAAATACCCATTTATGGGGCAATTTTTAATCCAGCGAATAAAAATGAGAAGCACATGGTTAATAGCAAGAAAATATTGCAAAAATGTGGACCTATTTTTTCCAGAAGGTTTGACTGACTATTTACTTGAATGACCTCCATTTAAAATATATTTTTTATATGGAGTGATGTAAGATGTGGCAGTCTCATGCTTCCCTTTATAAAAATTGTTCACAGTTAATTTCGTATTTTATTTAAAAATTAACACATTAATAATGCACGCAATAAGACCTAGTGATGTGTCTTCCATACTGATTACTTTGTACAATTAGACATACAAAAAGAAAGGGACAAGATAAATACCTTATGCAAATCTATGGCAGAAAAAAGGGTCTTTCAGTATCTGCAATGCCTAGGAGCATAAAAAGACCTGCAAATACAGTTCCCAGTCTTGCAGAGAGATGCTTCATGTGGAGAACATATTTCTAGAATGGTGTTAGTTTTCATAACAAAACTAGATTTGTCAAAGAGCTAACAACATTTCTTTTGATAGTTTCCTTTTTTCAACAAAATAATAATAAAAAAATAAATAACAAAAAAAAAAAAAAAAAGAAAAAAAAAAGAAGGAATAGATGGGGAAGATTTCTGGTTTCTGAAGACTGGTTCTTTTTTCACAGTATTTTATTTGTGTTTTGTGCCGATAATTCAGGAGTTTTGAACAGCAGTCTCCAGTCACAAATTTCCCCCATTGTGAAGCAGAACCTGTGCCCAGTTAACAGGATGGCAGAGATCATCTACCATCACTAGAGGCGCCAGTGATGCAAATTCCTGTGCTCTTTCCACATTTCTCCTATTTTCTTACATCGTATAGTCTGCACCAGTATGTCCCCCAGAGAACAGGAATGTTGAACACTGTCACAGCCTGGTCTTTGGTTAGGGATGATGTAAAGGAAAAGGCATGAAATTTATGCAGATGTAAGACAGAATAGGAACCAGAAACTTAGGGACTTCACTAAAGACAAAACTTCCACTTTGCTTTGTTGAATGAAATGTGTGCTGCTACATGTGAGGCATTGGGATTCTTCACTCTATTCTGACTGCACCCTCTGAGCTGCTGAATCCAGGTGAGGCTGGGTCCGTTCTAAAGGATCTCAGATTAAGGTTAGGTAAACACTTTTCAGTGTGGCCTTTCATGCATGCTAGGCTGTGTACTAGGAGCAAAACTAGACACTACATGTGTCTATAGCTATGGGTCTTGTCTTTCAGTGTTCTGGCCCTTGAAGTACATCTTACTGTAGCAGTGAGCAACCCATTCAGGTTTCCTCCATTCAGGTACAGATTATTTGTATACAGAGAAGTAATTTTTCTTTCCATTCTTTTCCATTTGTCTTTAGCCCCCACACCTCCTCTTTTCCTTCCACACTTCTTTATTTTTTTTTTCCCCTTATTCAGCCCTTTCTGTACTGCTTCAAGAAATGATATGCTGGAAATATCATTAGAAATTCATTCAGTATTTGAAACAGAAATGGAGTTGTTTGCAGTTTCCTCATCTGCCACTTTTTCCATATGCCATTGGTGCTCCTGGCATGTAAAAGGAGGCCCACTATATGTATTCTTTGTTTGACTTACTTAACTTGTAACAAAGGTAATAGAAACCAATTGTCAGTGGTTATACTTTGACTTATTTCAGAAAGTTTTGAAGTGAAAAAAAAAAAAGACATTTTACTTACTGGGAAAAATAAAATAAGTTATATCTGTACAAAAAGTGGGAATGTCTGAGGCAGGTGGTTGTGGGAGCATGTTCACTCATTCAAGCCTTTTCCCTCCCCTCTGCTGAAATGCCATGTGGTGCTCTACACTTTCCCACAAAAATTAAGCTTACTGAGTATCTGCTTTTTCATTCAATTTTTCCTTTCAGGGTTCAAACTGTCATCACGGGGGGAAAAAAGTGGAAAATAATTACAGCTGTTGCAGATGTTTATAACAGTGACAACTGAGGCTATATATTTGTATAAACTGCTGATCTTTCAGAGGTAGTTATAGAGATGTGAAAAACCTGCAGACCCTAATCTTAAGTCCCTTGTTCCAGAGGGTTAGAAAAGAAAAACAAAACAACTCATACATGCTTAAGAGGGCTGATTTCCTTCCTATTGGCAATCTGTTCTTTTTTACACTGAAACAGGAGAGTTACCAAACAAAGCATTGTACACAGAGGCATTCACAGACTTATAGATCAAATTGATGAGCACTTTGACAATTGCCCAAGAGCTGGTTTGTATAATAGTCCTATGGAATTAATAATACTGATGCAAAGCTAGAGAGCAAGGAAGAATAAGTCCCTCACAGAAGGAAGATAATGTCCCTCCAAGACTACTGACCACCTTACTTCATCTATTTTCAGTTCTCTGAAAGCAATTTTGACCACAAGCCTCAACTGTGGATGGTATCTCCACCACTGGACCCTTTGCAAATACAGAATATATCTCCTATACATCACAACCTAAGGTCTGTATCTGGGACTAGAGGCTAGGGGCTTAAAGGAAAAGAAAGAGGAATTATTTTGGTAACCGAAGTAGAGTACCTTTCCCTGCAGATTTCCAACTTAGCCCACTCTTCTGAGCAATTCTGGAGGAAAAGGGCCAGGGAGCAGAGCATGGGTCTCATATCTGACCAGCCAAACTCACACCCCCTTCTCAGGGCAGCCTCACCTGTGCCCTCTCAAGGAATGAATTCTACTTGTTCATGGAAATCCTCTGTTTGCTGAGCTGGATGAGAAATTATCTGGGGTGATACTGACATCTAAACCAGTACTAAATCTCTAAGACCCAGTCAAGAACCACCAGATGGCACAGATAATTTTTGACATCAGTAATGCCTCTAAGCCTTTGGTTACTAAGCAGATTGTAACCCCTCTGGATGTTCAGGCAATGCACATGCAACATCACAAAATTCTCCTGAACATGCTTCTTCTTAACTTCTCCATTCAGTGAAGTACCCTAAGAATAATTTTCTAATATCTAGGTTCTTTTAAATAACACTCAGAAACACAAAGAATTAAGTTAGACCACTGACTCTTTTGGGAGACTCAGTTCATCACTCACCATCCGCCTTTCACCATTGATTCCTCTCCACTGCTCAGCCCTCTTTATAATGTAGCTCAGCTCCTGACCGGAAATCTCCAAGTCCAGTGGAACAAAGAATGTGTCTTCCTCACCATGAATGCGTCGAAGTACATCCAGCAGCCAACCTTCACTGTGTAGCCTAAGGATAGAAATGACATATTTGGTTCATCTTTGAAAGGATTCTTCACGAAAAAAAAAAAAAAAGCAACAAACAAACAAACAAAAAACCCCCACCAAAACATTTTTCTGTAGACTTCTAAGTCTTGGTTTTCCCTTCATGGCTATATTCTCTGCCCATGAGTAAGAAGCTTCTTTCCCACAAGTTCTCCTACATACTGCCCTCCCCAGCCCTCTGGAGAGTTTACAGTACCTGCATCAAATCACGTAAATGCAAGCAGCAATTTACTTTAATTATTTGAAGATACTGATTTCTCAAAAAGGTCTTGATCTTCCTTCCCTTCAGAAATTTCTAATGTGTGTCCTTAGCACTGGGCTGGGTAACTAGTTCCAGTAGCACTGTTAGACATGAATAGAAGTCCTGCTGTGCCAGGGTTCAATAATGGGCAAACCACATCATATAGAAAGGAACTACCCACCATTTTTTTCAACCCCAAGCCTGAAGCCTATACAATCTAAACTTCTCTTGATGTTAGAAAATTCCATTTCATTTGTTGGCTTTGTTTTTCTATGACATTTCTGTTCTGTGGTAAGGAATTGACTAAGCACTACGCAGTAAAGTTTTCTACCACAAGAAAGGCTTGCTGTGTGGCATTTCTTGATGTAGGTGAAACCAATAAATATTGTGGGGCTTTTGGAAAAGCCTGGTGTCACATTTTTAGCCTAAAATGAACTTAAAAACATCAAAACATTGCTGTTTGATTCAAATGGATCCTCTTAAATTAATCTTTCTCATTCTACTTCTATTCCAAAAGCAGGGGTTCAGAAAATAAGAAAACCTGGAATCTGAGTTTTAGATATTGAACTGATGTCTTTCCTTTTGTACTCTTTTCCAAGATAATACTTTACTCCAACTCAGCTGTTTCTTGGTGCCAATTTTAACATTTTCATCCTTCCCAGAGACTGGCTGGGTAATCTTGTGAAGTATATGGATTGCTGTGGCACTGCAACCAGCAAAATGCCTGGATTTCTGTGGGGCTGTTTAGGTCGTACATTTCTTGGCAGGTAGGAGACAAAGCACAGGCATAACTCCTTAGAGCCTTAGAGCTTCTGAACTCTCACCCTTGTCATGTGCAGCAGCACAAGTGACAGTTCTTGTGACTGGTCCTTATCCTTGGGTCTTGTATTGGCCTGTGTGTGGTGAACAACGTGTGTGCCTGGGAGAGGCAGAAAGTTGTTCAACTAAACCAGAATGAAATTCACGTTTACATCAGCTCTACATCACACCTCTCAGAGCTCACAGAAAGTGCAAAGCAGCACACTCAATAAGCTGCTAAGTACAATTTTGCCCACAACTGAGATTTAGTATGGAACAGAAATAAGCAGATGCACCAATAGACAATTTTTCAGCTTGATCTCAGGGGAAGCTTTAGCTCTCCCTTCAAAGGGGACCGTGTAACTTAGGGTCAAGCATCATATCCAAGAGTCTCTGTGATGGAGTAGCTATCCTGATCCCAAAATCTGGCAGCCTGACTCAACATCAGATTAGGAATTTATATCTCAGGCTTTGCTGCAAAGGTTCTCTCTGTACCTTTTTCCCCACCCTTCTTTTTTGAAACATTCTTCTTTGAAGCTGCAACCCTAAATTTGCTGTAGTTTCCAAGATATCATTTTGGGATTCTCTTATCAAAAGGTGAGAGTAGGTGGAAGATAATCTAATCAAGATGTAGGTAGTCTGGGAAAATAAACAAACTGGCTATCAAGAAATAATAGAAAATGCTCCAAAGTGTGAAATGCAAATCAGTGCTAAGGCAGAGTAGAATACTAAAGTAGCTTAAAACACACTGCAGAAGAGATCATTTTTTTATAACTAACTATTACCCTTTATGTACTAATTTAACAAACTCTACAGTGTCTTCAAAGAAAGAGTTTTTCTCTTAATCTCTGGATCTACATCAGATGTCCTTTCGACACAGTAAATTCAATTTTGTAAGAATTGACTCATAATTTAGAATTGTCTTGTGCTTGGTTGAAAAACTAGCAATTAAGCTGGTGGACTTTCTGACCTTCTGTTCATGTTGAAGTGATATTATTCCATAGTGTTCATGTTTGACATTCCAGGTCAGCAATTTAAATGGCTTGCCACTTGTCTTGCTAAACAAAAGAAAGACCTTGCCATTTATTTAAGCTCACTTAATGCAACATTCTTATTTCAAATTAAGTAAAATTTAATGCAGTTAAATTACTGTCTATTTGCTGCCATAAACATTTTCTATATGAAGATTTTAAGCACATGGTTATAAACAATATAATTAACTTTGAATTAATTAAGAATCATGAAGCCTCTCTTTTGGCTTTGCTCCTTTGGTCCAGAAGTACTCAGCCTGCTCCTGTTACCTGATTTAATTTCTTTTCTTTGGCATGAAAACTAATAAAACACTTCTTATACCTTTAATATACCTTGTTATGAGCATAAGAGTAGTTATTTTTATTAAGACAATAAAAAAACAAAACACAGATTATGTTTTCTAGACATATGAGAACCAGTATAAGAGTCTACAAGTTCGTTTATTTACCTATCAGAAAGAATAGAAAACATTGGAATTATTTCCTACCCAGAGTCTGATTAAAAAATAGGCTTTTCAAAGCATTACACAAACCAAAAATTAAAGGGTAGTTTTAGTGGTTTAAAACAATTTATTACATCTTAGTTTGAGCCTTTCTCATCCTTCTTTGGAAAACCACCATTATAAATACAAAACCAGTTTTGTTTTTAACACTGAAAAATGTAGATTTTTGAAGCTTTTCCCTGAAAAATGTTTCAATACCAGGAAATTCAGACTCTTTTCACCACACACTTTTCGTTCAGACTGGTCTGCATTTTCTCACAGTGCAGAAAACATTTCACCAACAAATTCCTGACTGTTTCTAATGTTTAATATAATTAAAAGGAAGAAATTGCAACCAGTGTCTCTTCATTGTTCCAAAAAGTAATTAGAATATCTCTCCATGCTAGTTGTACTACAGACTCCCAAGATACCCAAGGGGAACCAAATTTATTGAGGTATTTTGGTTCCTAAAGACACAAATAGATGCCTACTGCTACTTAACCCCTGCCCATTATTTCATTAGCTTCCTGGCTGTTCATCAGTGCTGCCATGAAGCTTTCTAGCTGTGGCAGAAACAGACACTTCCCCTGCTTGCTTAGGTGGTGTTGTGGGTTCAGTGTTATCCCTTCTTTTACACACTGTCAAACACTACAGCTTAATGGCAAACTGCTGAGTAATTCCAGCAAATGGCATCAGCTCCTCCATCCAACAGCCAAAGTCTCCCCTGTGGATTGGGGTCTTAAGACACAGAAGGTATCCTTCAATATTTATATTGATTTACCTTACAAGAGAAAAATGCAGTGGATGCTTATTTAAAAATATATGTTTTCTGTGCTGAGCAACATTTCACTTAAATATATTTGAGATATGGCATCTGAGAAATATTCACACAAAAGGATGCTACTGCCTTGGCAGTAATACTATTTTCTTTTGAAAACAAATGCTGTTATGTCAATATTCAGGAAACAGTGTTATGAAATGCAGAGACGTTTTACTTAAAATACTTTAAAATATTTTAATTCTATCATTACTGGACTGACAGTGTGCTGCTCAAGAGCCCGGGCTAGGTCCTAGTTTCCCACAGTGCTGGCTGTGGTTGTACAAGGAAGAGAAAGTTGACACAACTGCAAAAGCTCATTATATAACTTTACTCTGCACAGACTCTAGTATTCAAAATGTTTCATTTTGTTATCAAACAAAGAACTTCAAAGACCTTATGCACTGTAACAGATTTTGTTATCTTTCCTTTGCTTTTGTATTTTGCTATGAATCATTTTTAAAATGTGTTGTGCTAAGACAAATTTTTTCCCCCTAGTAACATTATTCCCCCACCCCTTTATTGGAAAACATTATGGGAAAATTGATCCAGAAGGAAAGGTAACTTTCATGATCTTGCACCTGTTCCCTAGACAATGAAGATGTTGGTAATATTGTCATAAAAAGCTGCCTCACAAATGTTTTAATTTAAATTAATTTTCCTGAGTAATAAACGACAGCAGCTAAAACTTATGAAGCTATTCAAAACTATTAAGTCAATGATTAAGAAGGCATTAACGTCTCAAAAACTAATTAACTAGACTACCAGTACATTAGAGTTGTGTACAGCTCCCAGGAATGTAGGAGTTCTGAAATACTTTGCAGAAATTTAGATTGCCATTTATCTTTTTCTGCCTGCTGCAACAGAGTTTGTTGCAGGGGACTGAGGGATGATACAGTCAGGTGGAGGGCATATGCTGAGCTTTTCTGTTTTTCCACCTGTCTGCATCTTGCCTTTGCATGTGGCTTTTTATTGGTGTTTGCCAAAATTCATCACTGGGTGAAACAAGGGCCAGCACAAAATTGCTACTGCATTATAAACAACTCACTTAGAAAAAAGAACACACATTTTCATTCAATATATTAGTCAATCTATCTAATTAATTTTCAGTGTCCCACATCTGTCCCTATTGACTGCACAGCTAATGGTGTCTACTAGAAAGCTGGCAAGAAAGGTAGTTAGTCAAATTTCATGAGAAACTGAGTTTAGAAAATGGGCTAATGTCAAGGAAAAATTATTCGTATTAAATCATGTTATGATGACTCTGTCCCAAGAAGTCAAAAATCCTGTATCATCAAAAGGCTGTAAGACTCTGGGAGCCACTGCAAACTCAGAGATTTTGCACTTCATACCATATGTAGCTTTCTGAAATTCTTCCTATTTCTCACAAAACCCCTTCTTGTAAGGCTAAAGACAACGTCTTCCAAAGTATCTAAATGAAAGGTACACACACTTTACAGCTTAAGCCCTTACACAGGCACCATTTCCTGAAGCCAAAGAAGCAGAGGCTTCTAGAATCTATGAAAAATCATGATATCAGTTGTGTTCCTGTTGAGGAAGTAAGTGGCTCCATCTCTGACTTGCTGTGCCCAGCAATCCCAGCGCATTAAAAGTTAAGCAGCAGCAAACCCCTCCTTAATTATCTGCAGTTCTGGGCTCTGGGTGTGTGACACTGATGTATCTTTTCTGATGTCACCTTATTTTATCCATCACACAAACCTAAGCTCCTAAGGGATTAATGGCATTAGGAGACATACCTTAAAAAATACAGGTACAACACTGTTGATGACATCATGAACAGGATGATGTAAAGCATCACGGTGATTAAGGCACCAGGAATTCCTGACTCCCCTGCTCTTATAAATACCCAGGAGAGTTTTGCAGCATCAGCAATGGGTTTCTCTACACTGTTCCCAAATCGCTGTCATGGAGAAAAAAATCAACATGAGAAAAAATCAACATAAGAAAATGTCACACCTGATTAGATTATAGAGACAAAAGAGGAGGAATCTCTGCGTAACAAGGATTTAAATGTAATACGTGGGGCACACAGTCTGAAAGTTAGGAGTCTGCTAGACTTTGAAATTAACCACAAGATGTGAAATAAGCTATTTTCTGGCTTATTTTAATGCAGTTAAAATCTACCCAATAGAAGTGGATTATTGACAAAACCCATGTCACAGAGAAATTCATCAAAGTGAACTCTGTTCGTTTATTTCAGGACAAGTGGCAGGGGAAGAAGGCTGAAATTTGCCTTAATGCAACGACCAAGGAGACATAATGTTGAATTATTTATTTTCCAAAAATCTATTATTTTCCTTGTTTTCTTTTTCTCCCCATATCTAGATCTTAAGAACTAGCTACTGTATTGACATATTATTGCCCTCTGCTGGATCAATTTAGAAGAATCCAGCTACATATCATGGGTCTTCTACTGCTCAGAACTAAAATTTATTCCTCTCTCCACTTTTTTCATTTTTAAAGTCACACGGTGACAGCCCTGTCCATGTTAGATCCTGCTGACACGTTTTGTCAGGATGTGAAACTGCACCATCAAAGCATCCAGCGTCCATCATTCAGGAAGGAGTGGTGACCTTTAGGCTTCAAGAAACCTGCACCTTTCTCAGCAACTTGCCTAGATTAACCCTTAGGAAGTGTCTAAACTTTCTGTCCATTTGTGGCCACTTTTGCAGTGATCTGCATAGTAAAGAACTGACAGCTACAAGTCAAGCTGTAGAAGGACTGTGATTCTTGAGCACATTTTTGTTCTGTCTTCACCATTTGCAGCACTGCTACATTTCTGTCATGGAAATTGAAGGTCCCAGAAGACTGCTAATGACATATAAAGACTAGTGACTATTTCAGATGTAGCCATATTTGTTACAAGAATAATTAAATACTCTGGTTCTCTTCTATCTCCCTGTTTCTTCTTCTCTTCTTGGAAAAAAAAGTTAAAAAAAGAAATTGGCTGCTTCCACTGCTTTCTTCCTGAAGTAACTGTCTACCAAAGAAAATCCTCTGCACAGCAGCCACATCCTGACATTCCTCCAGAGAGACAAAAATCTGAATGGAAAATAAGAATAAGTTTCCCTCTTATCCAAGCAGTTCTTTCTGACAAAACAAAAGTGGTGTGGAAGAACTGTACTTTTCTATCCTTTTTTTCTAACAAAGATACTCTGTCATTCTATGTAACTTCTGTGGTCCTCAAAGACATGATCCAAGAAAGGTGTCTTCATTTTAAACAGCTTAAATAACATTTGTCAACCTCTCTCTCAGGTACTTATCACACCACCACATGTGGTGGCCTTGTGAACCTTTTGCAGTGTCTCCTGGTTTTTTATGATGACATGCATCCATGTGGCTGAAGAGGTGTTATTGTTTTCCGCATTTCAGAAGCAACAGACAGACAAAGTGAGCAGGGTCCCAGGAAAGCTCTGACAGAACTGGAACTTGAGCTACACAGGAATGTTTCTCATCCCTTGAACATCCTTTTACAAACTGACAGTAAATCAAATCTGAAATAACACATTTGACACAGCATTTTGGACCATAATTTGAAATCCCCCCCAAACATGCAACTGCTCTCTATCTTTTACTTAACAATAAAAGATCATTAGTTAGTAAACACAGAAACCTTTGTCTCCAGGGCTATCTGTCATCTTTCATAAGCATTAAGGCCATTTTGAATACTAAAATACATTCTAGCACTAAAATAACTCATATTACCGCAACACAATATTTTAAAAAGGCTTGATCTAAAATAGATTGGTAAGCAAATCTGAAATAGCTGCTGAAAGAATGCCAAGAGAAAAAAAAAATACAAATGCAATAATGAAAACACATGTAAGAGATATAGTTTCATTTTGGAAAGGATACATACAGTATATTGTGTAATATTTGAACAAATGAGTTTCTACCGAAGATAATCTTGGTGGGTAAGACTGCCAAATTTTCAATATGAAATACAGGGAGGTGTGTGCATTTTTAACACTTTAATGAAAAACTAAGTCACTTTACTTGTATCTCACATTTCCCCTGAACAAGTGCTATTTGAAATTGGTAAGTAATCCAGTCTGTGTTGTACTGAGCACAATTCCACTGAAGTCAGTGGCAACGATTTTCTCAATCCAAGTGTGGGAAAGATAAGGCAGACCTCATCCTGTCTTCCAGTTTAAATGAATACATCAGTATTAGAGGGGAGAAAAAAATCTATTTAAACATTTCGATATTCCTACCCTAGTTATTGGGGAAATACACCTTTTTCTTTAAGGAAAAAAAAAAAAATCTTAAACCAAATACTTACAATTAAAATTCCATTCTGTGCATGTTTTACATCATTAAATTTAAAAATAAATAAATAAATGCAGGCTGCCGAAGTGAAAATTAGAGTGTTGCCACATGCTTAAAGTATTGCAATTACCTCTCAAGTGAGCTCCAACTAAATTTCTTGAAGAGCTGAGTTTTAATTTTCAAAACTACTGCAATGGAAAGCAATGTGTAAAGAATGAAAAAATCACCTGCAGAGCACAGGGGAGCCAATGAGGAGCCAAGAGACCTGAGAAAACCTGATCCACAACAAAACCTGTGGATTAGTGCTTGATCTGGAGTGAGCAACAGGAACAAAGATGACTTTGAAAGACCAGCTAGGGCAGAAGAGGAGCAATACCACAACCCCAGAAAAGCTCTCAGTATCCTGCAACCACTGAAAGGAGCCTGTGTCACATACACAGGGAGACCCAAATTTGAAATGTGTGCTCTGGGAGACTGGGCATTATCTCAGATGTGATAAAAGTCAGCAGCCGCCCAAGTACAGTTGGGCTACACAGCCCATACATAGGCACAGGTAGATGTGGGAACTTTGCTCTCCTGATTTTGCAGATGATGAAACTCTTTCCTGGAAGACATCTGCCTTTTGATCTTGCACGTCTTTTTAGGTGTGTCAGTAAATTATATTAACTAGCTTGCATGTTAGAGAAGTGCATGACAACCTCTATTTTTTTTTTGTTTTGTCTGTTTTGATGCTTAGAAAAATCTGAAGCGTTAATAATCAGAATTGCTCATTAACCCATCCCCATTACCATCCAAAACTGCAGTAATTCTTTTCAAAGCAGATGCAATCACTCCAGCAGTGGATTTACTTTCTTATCTCCATATATGGCTTATACAGTGCTCTTAATTTTATGCAGAAACACAGTGACTCCATTAGATGGGAATTTTGTTAATAAAAAGGTAATGTATAACATTATTATTTAATTTCTTTTTAACTTTCATGTTTCATTGCCAGGGGTGGAATTTCATATCTTTCAGTGATTCACTGAATAAAACAAACTTCTACGTCAAGTTCTCATGTCCAAGTTATTTTAAGTGACTCACCCCCAGGAATGAATCCACTACAAACACTGCCAAGGGGTCTAGCACTGTCCATAGTCCCATAGCTATGATAAACTTTGACAAGAAGGAAGGGAATGAGTCAAACAGCTGTTGACAACCCCATCTGATCAGGACCATAAGGAGCAGTCCAGCGTTCAAGGTTAGGGGTCCCACCACAACCATGGCCAACTCTTCACTGGTGTGCAGCAAGGAGTTCTGGTAGCACAGTTCCACAGTGTGAGGGAAGAGCTGGAATCTGTGAACAAGCAAAAGGAGAGTGTTTGTCTGTGCTCCTGAGCAAGCCATTGAAAGAAAGTAGAATCATGCATGCTGCCTTGTAAAGCTGCATCCCTACCTGGGTCACAACACTTTGACCAAAAACTGTATGAAGCTAGTCAGAAAAATAAAACTTTCTCCTCCTCCTCCTCCTGTCTCTGCATCGCATCCTTGGATGCCCTCTGACTCTCAGTTCACTGGGTACACATCCAGGCTCTGGGGATTGCTCAGGAAAGGCTATAGGAAGGTATTACCTCCCAGACACACCAACATGAGCACAGGCCCCAGGAGCTCAGCCATCACCTTTGGGCACTGCACCTTTGGGCACTGCACAAAGCAGGAAATGTGCTATGGAAGACAGAGCTGTCAGCACGCCTAAAGTGATTGGAAATGTCCCTCTTGCCACCGTGAGATGGTGGGATTTGCAAAGCTCATACCATGAGCAAGTTTGCTGGCACTGTAAGAGACGAACAGCATGGCATTGTGAGCTACACACAGATGCTGAAATTTAAGGCAAAAAATTCCAATCCTATTGAAATGGCTTAAATTCTGCTCCTAAGTAAAGGTGAAGTGGCTTGATTCTGATTCTCACTCTATTCCCTACTTGTGAGTGCTACCACTACATTTGTTAGGACCAGAGAGTGCTCAGCTCAGTCTCATTGCTCAGGCACACAGCTACAGACTGGGATGCTGATCGAGGGCATTTTGGCTTGAGACCATTATCCTTTATCTAGCTGACTGCCTGGGACAGCTGTGACTAGTGGCTTTGAACATGACCACCACTCTCTCATGCATTGCTTCCTTCTGTTGAGTTTCCTTTGTTTTCCCAGACTCTCGATGCTTGGCCTCTCAAAGTTTTAACACCAGCTGGCTAAGCTGACAGACTGTGCACAGCCAGAAGTGAGAGATGGCTGGATTTGCATTAAAATCTAGAAGACCACCTTAGCAAAGCCCAGCACTGTCCAGAGTCTGCTCAGACATCCTGTTCAAATTTCAGCCAATGATCAATACCACTACCACACCAGACATAGGTCAGAGAGTTGCATGTTACTGGCTCATACTGACTGATTCAGTCCGTGTGATGCTTTAAGGCAAATAAAAGAAAAGAAAAAGTTTCTATTGGAGAAATATTTCCTTTCCTAAGCATGATGGAACCTTTTTGCTCTGTATAACCCTTCTCTACCGCAGAGAAACATGAATAGAGTCAGGTATATATTACCTAGTGGACTTGTACTCCATCTTTTGGTTTTTTCATGCCAGGTAATGACAAGCAATGATTTTCCTGCAATGCTCTAGAAAGGTCTAATTCCTGAGCTAAAGGCAATGTATCATACAGTTAAAATATGTCAACTCATTGCAGTACTTACAGTAAAACTGATATATCGATGTTAAATTCTTGTAAGTATTTTACTCATAGATCACTTTTGTAATGTGAAATATGATTCAAATGCTTCTTCAGTTTTGTGCACTCCTTAGGCGTTTTGAAATACTTTATCCAAAATGATAAATTATTCTTCTGGGAGATACATAACCTGCTGAGTATCTCAGATGGGAGAAAGGTAGGCATGATACAAGATACACAAATGGACACATCATGTTCTGGGTTTAAAGTTTACGTTACTAACACCTTCACCTGGTGTGCACACTTGCATATCAGATCATCTGGACTCTGGATGCAGTCCTTGTTCCCTTAGTTTCCGCAGGGGCTCCTATCAGAGCTTGCATGTAGAGCTCTCAGGATGAGTCTTAGTCATCAATTCTCTTCATTGTGCAAAAGACCTGCTTTGAATCAAGGTATTTGGAGAAATATTCTTACAGAGAAAAGAGGGCAGCAGGACTTACTTTGCAACAGGAACTGAGATGGTCCGAAGGAAGAGCCACTGGCTCAAATAATGCAGGTAAAGTCTCAGGAACCAAAGCAAAACTACCAGCAGTACGAGCAGCCAGAATTCCCTGGAGCGCCAGTGTGTGGCTCCCAGCTCTGAAAAGGCCGTGTACACCACAAAATGGAAACGCTCCACAACCTGCCTGGACAGTTTCACTTCAGCAGCAGAACGGCAGCTAGAAATACATAGAAATAAAACAAAGAGTCATTTGTAAAAATATATAAGAGACAGCAGTTGCTAAAAGACTGCAGAGTCCTGCTGTACAGAAAATGCAGCACAGGTTCTGATCACAAGTTTTGATTAAGCAATGCATCTGACATTAAAAAAAAAAGAAAATTAATGTTTTTTCCATGCAGTCTAGGTGAGAAGTGGCTTCCTCCCAGAAATCATGCCACCACTTTTATAAAGACAACAAATCACATTTAAAACTAAGTTTTTAAAAGCCTTTTGCTTTCATTTTGATTTTAATTTTTCTCACAAATTGCTCTCTGAGGAACACTTTATCACTTATTTTCCTTCTGAGAAAATGGTAAAAGAACTTGTCATATTTGCATTGGAAAGTATTAATTTTACTGAAAACCTGTGGACAGGTTTTTGGCATTTGGGTGAGAGCACTTCAGTCAGATACTTCAGTACACAATGTGGGCTAAAACTCCTCTTTAGTTTCAAGTAAAAGAGAAAATAGAAAGGAACTTGCACTGTAAAGGATTCTGCTGCTGACTGTGGTGTGATTTTACCTTTAAGCTAATTACTGTAGTTCTACAAAGGAGGTGGAGGGAAGAAATGAGAAGCCAAGATGCAGCCTTGGCATTATGTTTCCCAGAAGCTGGAGTCTCTCAGCTGATTCAAAGCTGAAAGGCAGTAACTTCTTTGACCTTTTGAGACTTCTAACGGCTATGCTTATTTCCACTGATTTAAATGACTAAGCAGCTGAGATGCACAACTCTAGGACTGACTATGATGTCATCATGCTCAAACTGTTATTTATATTGATTAAGGCTTCTGAAAGTTCAGAAACACAAAGGTCTTTTTGTGAAAGAAAACATGCTGGCTATTTAAAGTATAGCATGTGACTGAAAAAGAAGTGACAGACATTCTTGCACTGTATTTTGCACTCTTTTAAAGAACTTTCCTGTCTGCACGTATTTCTTAAGTAGTTGTGTACATTTCTTTCTCCAGCAGTCACAAAGAGGACTGTGAATGGCAATAGAGAAGAAACTTAAAAGGTTTCTGTATTTAGTCTAGGTTTGAATGAGAAGGAAAAACAAACCCCCCAAACTTGCCAGCCATAAGGTTGGATTTTGAGACCAGCCTTGGCATCATGTGACTCCTGATCCTCAGTGTTGAGCAGGATGCATGTGGAGGAGAGGGCATGCTGTCAACTGGCCCCTTTGCTCATGAGAAGGCTCAGGCTTTAGTTGTGTGGTTGGAGAAGGAGAGGATGAGAAGTTGTCAGGGACACAGCAACAAAAGGTAGGTTTTGGGTCACTAAAGGCCTCAAGCACAAATCACTAAAACTTCTCACAGAAACATCTGTTGGGCTGAGAAAGCTGTTTCTTGCAGTGATCGTAGGTTGATCTGTCAGGGGTTTTGAAGGTTTTTTCAAGTTATTATAGTCCATTTTGGTTATGTCCTAATCAGTCACAAAGTCCTACTTTAGAGACAGGGCAACACCATGACCTTCCTCATGTTGTAATTATTTTCCCACAGCAGCCTACAGGAACATCACAACACATTTCATTAACATTATGAATTCATAGTCTAGGCTTGTGTGAGAAGGAGACAAAGAAAAATGCAAAATAAGAAATATAATTGGCTGTGGTATTACACTACAATAACCATGGAATCCTAAATGTTCTGAAGTCTGCAGCTAGATTGCACTACACTTCCTTTCATACAAAGAAATTTTTGTCATCCTTAATAGCTTCCATCAAAATTTACTCTTAAAGCATTCACTCTTTGGGGAAAGGTAATAGGGCAGGATTAGCCAAACTGTATTTTAGTGAGACCAAATAGCTTGTTTGTGAAAAAAAAAAAAGAAAAAATAATACTATCTTAGCTCCTAATACTCATCTCATCCTTCATCAAACAAGCAGAATTACATAGATGTCCCATCCAGCCTCACCCATGTCAGAAATCCACATCCTACAGGGATCACTGCCAAGCTTCATCTCTATGCCAAAAGCACATGTAACCACGTATATTTCAAAAAAATCTGGATTTAGCTCAACAGTTCATTTCATGTAAGAATCATCTACTACTAGGTCATTTAGTCTCAATTTACTAGCTGAAGCTACCTCCAAATAAGCAACACCAGAGTGAAACATTCAGTGGACCACCTTTAAAACATTTCAAGAATATAAATCCTTCCTCCAACTCAACACACAAATGGAGAAGGAGAGCATACTGCTCAGAGCACTGAAAATACTCATTCCTCTTTAATTCACAGCAGTCCTGAAACACCTGTCATAATGAAAAACCTTGATGACCAAAATGCTGGGTTGGAAAGGTGAGTAAACTCCTTGCTCATTGCAGCAGGACCTAGCAGAGCAATCAGTACTTTCACAGGAGCTCCATGAATACACTTGTTCCAGCTCTGTCACTCACTGTGTGGAAGCTGCTTCTGTATGCAGAGTGAGCACCATCAGCCAGTGGTAGATACTGATGGAAAATGTAGCCTACACAGTGACTCAGTGAAAGTCCCAGCCCATAACTGGAATATCTTCATTTACTTTAAAACAAATTCAGTTGGCCCGAATTTACTCGTGAGTTTCAGCAAACTGTTCCTGAGTACTCATTAATCATGCTGTAAGGCTGTTTACTGGTTGCCACTTCAAAACACTAGGCTTAAATGACCTCTCTCATTGACTTTTTTGAAAAATGAAGAATGGAAGAGGCAGAAACATGAAATGAAATGCACCAAACAAGTGGAAACAGCCCCTTTAAATATTTTTAGCTGGTGTTAGTAGTAAAAGCTTGGGGGTGGAGTGACAGTGCTGGCAGACACAGTTTTCAGAAGAGATTTATATAAAGTTGCTGTAGGGCAGAGAGCATGAGTACTACCTTTCAAAAACAAAACAACCCCTCCACCCACAAAAAAACCAAACCTTAACCCTTGGGTGAAAACTATATAAAGTTCCAAATGAGAAGCCACTTGAGCAATGGATTTATCCATGATTCCTTGGATTACTGGTAAGTAATTTGGCTGAATGTTTTTGTTCTAGGGCATTAGTTTTGCATTTTTCCTAGGGAAATGCTGCAGTAACAAATAGCAGAGACCGAATTACCATAAAAGCGGGTCAATTATTTCTATGGAAATTGTTCAGAAGGAAAGAAACGATGCACAGATTCTCTTAAGCTGCACTTGATGATGATGACAGAAAAGTAATGGCTGATAGAAGGCAGTGTGTACTGTTGGGTGACAGCTTTGCTGCTGACAAACTACTGTGAACATTTGTGTAATGCACTGCAAGGCTGGCACTTAGAACTGATGGTGGGGTAGATCCTTAGCTGACGCAACCCTGCTTACTCCAGAGCTACACTGGCATACACCGGCTGAGGTATTCAGGATCTGTCCTGAATGTATCTATTATTTACTGAAGCACTTGAGAACTAAGATGAATGTGGGGCATTAGTTTTGCATTTTTCCTTGGGAAATGCTGCAGTAACAAATAGCAGAGACCGAATTACCATAAAAGCGGGTCAATTATTTCTATGGAAATTGTTCAGAAGGAAAGAAACGATGCACAGATTCTCTTAAGCTGCACTTGATGATGATGACAGAAAAGTAATGGCTGATAGAAGGCAGTGTGTACTGTTGGGTGACAGCTTTGCTGCTGACAAACTACTGTGAACATTTGTGTAATGCACTGCAAGGCTGGCACTTAGAACTGATGGTGGGGTAGATCCTTAGCTGACGCAACCCTGCTTACTCCAGAGCTACACTGGCATACACCGGCTGAGGTATTCAGGATCTGTCCTGAATGTATCTATTATTTACATTGTGTAAAATAAGGCAAAATAAATGTTTCTTTGTCACCCATACAGACAGAGAAGATTTAAAGAGCAAATGCAGACACGAATTAGTTTATGCAAATTACCTTCAGGGAATCACACACTGTCCTTACAGCCCAAAAGTCAGTGCAACACATTTGCTCAGTTCACAAATAAAAAAGATCCCTCCCTACCACCACCCTACATGGTAGGTATTTAAACTTAGTGTTAAGTCCTTTATGGCTTATCAAAAGAAATGAAGATGCGGAAAATGCTGCTCAGTGTTACTACAATGAAATGTTATCACATTCAGGGTAAAATCACACCTGTATCTGAGGGCACACCTAAAATTAGTACACTAATACATATAACCCTTCAAATGGAAACCAGTCCAAATCACCACTGATGAAGCACAAGGCAAAAGAGAATATGGTTCATGCCACTGTGCACAACATAAATGTATATATAAAATATATAATTTTATTATCATTAGGAGGATTTTATTATTATTCCCACTGCATAATATTTTTCCTTTTCAAAGCTTGTATTGCGTTACAAAGCAATTGTTTTTATCCCAGGCTGTACGGTGATGACATAAATGACTTTGCCCAATAAGCCAACGGCAGAGCTGCGAACCGAGCTCTGCTGAGTTACAGTCCATTATTCTATCCACTGGATTCCTAATAAAATATTACTTTTTTGTTTATTTGTATGCAAAGTGAATATAACCAAGGAGAGCATTTGCCAAGGATGGAGACACTGTTTTTCCCTAGCTCTTTCCAGGACACACCTAAGCTTCATATTCTTCAGCATGCAAGCAACCAAGAAAGCAGGGATCACACACAGTTACAAGGGCTACCTGGGGGCTATCTGCTGTGAGAGAGCTGACAAAATACCCGAGGGAACATTAGGTAGTTCCTTAACATACAAATGCTCATAGGAGGATTTGACCAACTGCTTACTGAAAAACCCAAAGTCATGGTACAGAAGAAATGCTGGAAGTCATGTCACATTTATTTTTAGGTGCAGCTGTGGAGGAAAAAAGAAACTGCCAGGAGCAAAATCCAAAATCCGGGCTTTTAGGAATTAAACATCCATGCAAAACAGGAAAAAAGAGTAATCCAATAACTGCAATAATTGTTTTGGTTTGTTGTAAAGAACATGATGTGGGTACATGACTGCACCAGTAAACACCCGTGCTTCCCCACCAAGATTGGGAGGAGGAGGCTGATGGTGGCTGCGCTCCTTTCAAGGTCCAGGCTGTGCCAGCTCGTGGGAGATGGCCAGCAGGCTGTAAACTCTGGATGAACAACAGCTTAGGTGTGTTTGCATTACATGCATAGCCAGGAGCCAGAACAAACACACCAGCTGAACTTCTGCCACAACACACTCATGGGGTTACGTGCTGGCACAGCTGTAGCCTTGGAGGAACCACTATGTTCTTCCATACTGGTCAGGGGGACACTCTGGGCCAGTGGGCCAAGAAATATTCATTAAAGAGGTTGGGAAGAAAGTGCTGACAACTTCATATTCCTCTGGATATAACTGTGCTAGCCTGAAGATGGTGGACAGTCAGCTTTCACTACAAAAGAGTTTACGACAACAGAAAATTGGCAAAGAGCAGCAGATTCATGTCCTCAGCAGTCCCTTTAACCAACAGTGTTAGGCTGGCAGAGGAGCCTATCTCCTGACTTTAGCTAACTAAGAATTTCCTTAGGGAATTAACTGAGACATTCACAAGAAGAGATTTCTTATCCAGTTGGAGAAGAAAGCATTGGAGGAAGAAAGAATCACAATTTAAGCAGAGTGGCAGTAGTGCTGAAGGACAGTGTGGTTCCTTGTAGAGAGCTGGCAAAGCTTTGCACATTTCAGCTTTGAGCAGCATCTGACAATGACAAAGCAAAAATGACCAAAAAAACCATATTATTATCATCGTGGCTGCAGTTTAGGTAAGCAACTAAAACTTTGCCTATTTCATGCTTAACTGCATTTTCAAGAGCTTAGTGGCTTGGCAAAACAGTCTGGAAATCTTACAGGAACAGACTTTGTTAAAATATTCCAGTCTGGCTGCTTCCAGCTCTGGATGGGTACAAACATGAAGTGAGGAAACTCAAGTGCAGCTTTCAGAACTTTTAAGCTGCTCTGGTTTTTATTTCATTCTAGAAAGGAACAAAAGGCAGTAGACAGCCTCTGTTATTCATCCTCATGACATGACTAGGCCAGTCAAGAAGCAAAAGAAAGCATGTAACTCCTCCCCTACTTATTGCCCTCTGACTGCTTTAAGTAAATAAGATGACAATGAATGAATGAGAAAAAGGCACAAACCACACAGAGGGAGGATGCAAGATGTCAGAGGAGGTCTAGATCTCAGAAAACACAGCACTATCTGCAAAGCTGCTCACCCAGTAAGTAATGCTGAATGCTCAACCTTGTGCATGAGCAATAAAACAGCATTTAGGACCTGGAGAAGTTTACAGGGTCGCATTTAAGTTCATCTCAGCTAAAAAAAGAAATGGAAAACTACAGGAAGTGAAATGTTAGACTTAAAACATCATAGACATTCAGGAGAATCAAGATTTAAAACATCTTGCTTATGTTAATAGGAGCATTGTACACTATCAGAAGAAAAGAAATATGTGTGTATTTTTAGGTAGTACTTGTGCCTAAGCTAGGAGAGTCCCCTGTACCTGATGTGTGGAACTGCTTCTACCTTGACACAGAAAACATCCCCAAGGACATTTGCTCTGTCTGGAGGAAAAATGCAGTCTTCCTCCTGACCAAATACATATCTACTTCTGAGAGCCACTAAACATTCAAACACCATCTGTGAGCTGTGCATTCATCTGTAACACACCAATTTAGCTGGCAGGCCATTGGGAAACAATACTCTGAAGTTGCCAAGTTAAAATGGCAATCCAGTACCAGCTGACACTCCACCAAGCAAACAGGTGAGATTACCAACAAACATTGTAGCAGGGAGAGATGAAGCTTCAAAATAAGAAACAGCCTTGTGGAGTGAATTAAAAAAAAAAAAAAAAAAAAAGAGGTGGGGGAAGGAAAAGGCACAGCTTTGATCTTTTCCATCCTGTACTTAATTAGCAGCAGCATCACGCTAGGAGCATGGGTCTGTACAGCTGGAGACAAACAGCCACCTTCCTTCAGTGAGAACCAACAGACCCGTGCTGCTGTGGGCAGAGCAGGCAGAAGACACACAGCACATCACGATCCTCCATTTCAGAAAGGTTTTCTTCTGTCGGGCCATACAGCGATGAAACTTTGTCTCACACAAACACAGACAAGCCAGGAGTCAAAGCCCTTTGACTTCTATCTGGTGCTCACAGCAACAGGATGAAACAAAAAACTGAATTCCTGCATGCATTGCTTCCCTACCACAATTAAATTGTGCATGTTTGTAAGCACTGGAGTTAGGATGTCTGTTGTTAAACCAAATGCATCATTCAGTTCTTGTGCAGATTTATAATACTTATGCACCATAGGAATAGGTGAGTTTAAAGATAAAAAGAAAGGATAAAAAGGGAATTTATAGGTGTAACCTCATGCATAGAAATGCTTCTAAAACACCATTAGTGTTATTCCAGTCAGATCTCCAGAAGCTTCTGTACTGACCTGACAAAAATGACCTTTTCTTTCTCACTGCAAATTTACAAGGAAGAACTAGGCAGAAAAAAATGGCTGGAGTCTGTGGGAACAATGGAACATGTATTTAGAGAAATCTTGACATTGGAAATTATTTTTTTACTCTATATCAATTAGAGTTTTTTGATTTTTATTATTTTGTGCAGCAACATGTCCATGAACAGAAGTGTTTGACTCAGGAGTAACCTCCATGAAAAGAATGAAGTATGACGTGACCCAGGTAACACCAATTAGAATACAGTTAAAAATAAATCCCTGTAGATTTAAACATAACCAGACAAGGCAATTCATGAAACAACAACAAAAATATAATATATTAAAAAAAGAAATCTTACAAATAGAAAATTTAAATGTTTAGAGTATTTACGAGGCATATGTTTTTCAAATATAGCTATAACAATTTTGGAAGAACTCTTCTTCACAGTTTGATGGAATAGAACAATCTCAGGTTTGAGCAGATGACTGATGCTATAGCACTGCATACTAAAAAACATTTTTGCTGTAATACAACGTGTTTTCTCAAAGAAGTAAACCTATGTTAGGCCAGCTTAATTAAATCTTTAAGAGCCTTAAAAGAGAAAGGACTTATGTGCATGTGCAGAATACTCTAGGACACTCTTATATTTAAAACACCATTTACCAGTTATCTCAGGAAAAACACCATTAAACAGTTATCTCAGAAAACTGAGATACTGTGCAGATATCTTAAATTCAATTACATTAGGAAAAACACAGTTATAGGAAATGCTAAACTGAAATATTTTTAAAATATCTTTGTAAACACCCCTGAAATTATGGTGGAAATTATCCATACAATTTAGTCAAACAAAATGCATCACGTAATAACAGTATTAACTTTTTCTTTTCAGTTTAATGCTGTGTTATTATATTTGCTGCCTATTTTAGAAAGTAATTTGTGTTGATGGCTCTGGAGAAAAACCAAGCATTAAAGAACTAATTTAATTCCTTCTGAGCTATGTTCAATTCAAAAATATTTCTTTCAGAATGTCCCAGTACTGCAGAATCTGACTAGAAATCCACCTTGAACTATGTGCACTTTGACTAACTCTCTGCCCAAGGCAAAATGATCCTGCATTCAGCAGGGTTTTATCCCGGTCTTCTAAAGGACTTACACAGAATGTACCTGATATAACTGGACCAGAATGTCAACCATGATAGAAATTATGATCAAGACATGGGGGATACATAATGAGAACCTTATCCATTTTGCAGTGGGCTGCTATTGGTGGGGGAGTACCTTTAGGGGGTTGTTTACAGAAATCAGGTCTTCCGCCTTTAAGAAAAAATAGAGAAAGAAAAAGAAAGAAAGAAAAAGAAAGAAGGAAAACTGTGTAATTCCTTGTGCAATGTTCTCCTTCCTGCTTGTTATACTGTCTGACACAATGGATACTAGCTCTGTTTCAGGTGTTCAGGTAGTGTTATAATGGACTCCCTGGCTGCCTTTGGAAAGAAATTTCACGAATTTTCCTCCAGTGTGAAGACATGGCTTTATTCCTCTGGTTCCACAGTATAAAACAGAAATGTAAAAATTGCTACAGCTTGTTTCTCAAAAATCAATGTGTGATTGCTAGCTGCACTGGGAGTTTGAGGGATATCCCCTTATCAGAGGCAATCTCTAGATAACATACTTTCCTCTATTGCCCATAGCTGCATGTAAGACACGGCAAGACAAATGCCAGCTTCCTTTTCTGTTGGTGTCATCTATTGATCCAGTGAAATACTCTTCATCTGAAACTTGCTTCCCAAAGGGGACATTTGCTATGAGAAGCAAAGCTTTCTGCCTGATACTAAGAAATCCTAAAACTTTCTGCTAATTACTGCACAACACCAAAGAAATACACATCTCTAAAAGCATTTTAAAAAACCCCAAAAATTAACAAATCAAGCTCAAATGAGGCAGATGCCATACTTTTCCATTTATAAATGTTGCTTTTCAATACTGAAAATGCAGTATAATAAGCTCATAATGATTTTTCTGTGCACTTTAGGGTCCATATTTTCCTTTGGGTACATTTCCTCTCAGACACATTCAGAACTCCTATCCCAGATGAGACTAAGTGACTCCAGCTTGTGCCAGAATACAAAAGTCACCATAAGAAACAACAGCATCAGAGAATAACAAGAAGCAGAGGGGTAAGTAAAGGATGCTGGGGTACAAAAAGGATACTAGGCCTCCAAAAAAACATCCCAGCAAAAAAACAGCTACCTTTGTGCATCCACAGAGAGAGGAGAGAGAGACAGCACAGTGTGCTGGTCTAAGACATCAGCACCACCAGAAAAACTTTATCTAACTAGAGAGCAGAAAATTAAGATGTAGAAAAGACACATTCCTTGAAGCATAAAAACTGACTTGTAAACATGGATAGCTAATCAACATCCATGTGGATCTTTGCAGTTTCTAAGAGGTTTTGGTATAGTTCCTAGGTAACTGCAGTTTCATCACACTGAAAAAGAACAACCAAGAAAAGCATTTATAAAGAAAATAATCAATTATTTCATTAGCACTAGAATATTTTGGACTTGACACCCCCAACCAGAAAAAAGTTTTGCTCAAGAGTAAAGAAGGGGCACACACTTTAGAGATGTCAATAAGCCTGTTCCTTCAGTTCAAATATAAAGAAGTACCACACCACCTGTGCTTTCCGTGCACAATTTCTAAAAAAGCAAACATCTAAAAGACAATCAGTTATGAGACTTCACTCATAAAATAAGGATTTTCAGGAACAAGGGAGCTGACCTTCTAGTAGGTCAGGACTGAGTGTTTCTCTCTGTGGAGGTAGCAACTGAGGTACTTCCCTTCTACCCCTCTTGGCCAACAGGTTCAGAAGTTACTAGGGAAGACTGACAGACATCCTTCCTGCATCTGCCTTGCCTTCCTAAGATACCTGGCTAAGAAATAAACTCCAGTGTTCAGGAGCCATCAGACTGAAGCTGCCAAAACAGAAGAATAATGCATTTGGGCAGAACAAAAGACTTGTTATTTTGCTGTCTGTGATAAACAGTTGGCAGGTATTGAACTCACCATGCAAATTAACTTCTCTGTTTGGTTTGGGTTTTTTTTCCCCTGTGTATATTTGTCTGAAAGTGTACTTGTAAATAATATTCTTTGTTGAAAGATTTTTTTTTTAAACCCATGGAAAATATTATTTTAGCTTTTTACAAAAATATGATTCTGCTTTTTCTTGGAACCCTTAGATTTTTCATCCAATAATACCTGAAAGGAATACTGTAGGTTTTCAAAGAGCCAGGTTCATCCAGACAACAAACACAAGAAACGCTTAAATAACCTTCAGGAGTCACCACAGAGGTGATTCTGAATTTAGGTTTTAGTTTTCTCTGCTGAAAGGCTGGATTATTGGGCAGAGAACAGGGGGGGAATCAGTTTGCCCATCATCCTTAACACATCTTAATTTTCTGCCTTTCTATCTACAATAGAGACAATCATAAGCACAACCCTAGAGGACAAAATCCCCTTATCTTTCACCCATAAGGTTTCCCACTACTGGTCTGAATTCAGACAGCATTTCAATGGCTTTACACTGTGCTCTTTTGACTCTGTGTGATTCATAACTCATTCAAATAGAAGCACCCACAAAATAGTCATGTCTTCCTCAGATGGGAAAACCTACCCTTGTCAAAACTCAATGTGACAGACTAGCAGGGCTGTGGGTCTGGTGCTCTTTCCCACTCTTACAGCTCTTGATAGGATGTGTGTAGCAGGATTCTTATTGCTCCTTCATTCCTATCTAGAGCTTTTTATTTAATTGCAAAGCACAATAACCACATGCATTGATATAGTCTTACTTTTGTTCTGCTAAGTAGCCTGCTCACCTTCCTATGAATTCCAGTAAGTTTGGTAGCAATGTATGGATACAAAAGCCTCAAGAAGTCAGGGGGGCAGTTTTCAGACTTCTGAAAACCTCTTCTTCAGTTCAGACAATTATGCTCTCTCAGATTCTCTGCATTTTACAGCCTCTCTTTCATGCTTAGTATGTAGCTTTATTTCCTTAAGGATCAACCTAAAACTTTTGTGATCCACAATGCATCAGAACTTATAGTTACATTAAAATTTTAATTTTAAAATGTAGTATCATGATGGTGATGTTTTAGTTTTGTACCCTTACCATTTTTTTAAAACACTTTAATATTATTTTTTTATTTTGCTTCTGTTTTAACCTGAAGGCATATTGATTCAGGTCATATTTGATGTTATTCTTTCAGCTTAAAGACTTCAAATCATCACAAAAAGAAGAGATACAGAAGGTTTTGGTGGTTTAGTTGTGTTTCGTGGGGTTTTTTGTCTGCTTGTTAAATAGTTTTTGCTTGCTGTGCTCAAGGTTTGAAGGTAAAATTTACAAAGACAATGCTTTTTGACAGTGAACCTTCTGCTACATTTTTAGGAGCACTCAGCAAATTCCAGCAGCGGGTTTCTAGACACAAAAGACAAATACAACCACTCCATGATTTAGATTGGCTTTCTGTTTGTGGGTCATGAGACTCACTGCTGAGCATGTCAGAAGTTGGCTGTGGCATTTAATGAAGGTTGTCAGCAACTTCATAGTTCCCATAGCAAAGGAAAGAGTGTGCTCTGGCTTTGGTTTTGGGGCATGGATTTCTGGGGTTTTCTTCCCCCTTCCTTCTTTTGGGGCTTTTATTGGAATCTGGGACTGGAGTTAGTGGATAAACTCAGTTACTGCTAAAGAATCAAATTAAAATTATGGAACAAGCTGGTACTTTGAAAAACATTGCATTTTATAGGTTTCCTTTTTTCAGAGACATCTTTTAGCATTCAAAATAAATATTAAATTTCCGTTCAATTTGAAAGTTTGGAGTCACTCATGAAATTAGGAACAATAATCATACTCTATTATGCCCTGTCTCATGTGTGTCTCGAGAGGGCTGTGACTTGTCGTAGCATGAAGGAACCTAGAAAAATGATTACTTGCTGCTTCAAACAGAAGATGCATAGCTCAGATGCTCATTAATGAGGCAAAGGAAAATTAATTGACATGTCTAATAGTTCTTTTAATATAGCCTCTAAGCCTTGATGTGTCAATTGTCAAATTACCCCTGGCGTTCTTTCTTTGTCTCAGTGATCTTGTGTCGCATTTCTAGGAGAGAAAATTAACATTACTTTCCTTGGCCTCTCTCAGCATACTTTCTGGCCAAGGGTGTTAGACCTCCAGAAAAATGAGATGCATGCAGCCTAGCTGCCTTAACCTCTCTCCAGATCAGGTCTAACCTCCCAGAATAAAGAACTGCAGCTTTGTGACGGCTCTGTGTCAATGATGCATCTGTCGTGGGGCATACAGTAGTTTAAAAACCCACAAGCTTTTAAAGCCTAAAAGTATCAGCCTTTCTACATATCCTTGCCACTCTTGACTTAGGTTAGAGTTCCTTTCAGCAAGCCAGGATCCTCTGTGCCTCTGCCTCCCCAGAAATGGTCTATCCTCAGAAAGAGACAGCCTCTTCCACCCTACAACAGGCTTTCATGCTTGCTCCAGCATAGGCAGGGAAAGAGCATTCCTTTTAGAGCTTCCATTCTTTTCACATTATTATCACCCAATCCAGGCTGGAAAAAAAGCTGTTTCCAATCATTTGCCTGTTAGTGAACTCTCTGCCTGACAGCAAATCCTTTGATCAAGACTGTTATAGTGTGTATATTAAGCTCATCTAGGTTTATGTAATGGAACTTTATAATTGTCGCTGATATTTCATCAGTTGGTGTTTCTGTCCCACATAAAGTTAGGAATAAAAGGAAACACAGAGAAGGCAAATGGGTCATATATTTCATCTGCTGTTTGTAGACCAGGATAAAAATCCATGGGATTCCCAAAATTAAACAGCACCTGAGAACTTCATATTGGCAAATTCTTTAAGCCATAATTCCAGAAACAGAAGAAATCCTGATTTCAAAGTGATTTGTTTGGGGCTGCTTTTTCATATGTGGATTAAGTGATGTGTTTCAGAAATTTGCCCTTTAGTAGATCACAGAAATAAATCTCCTAATACAGACCTGTATTGGAAAAGGCTGTTCTTTGTGCAGAATGAAAATCACTGCAAAACAGTATATCAGACATTTATGATTTTGTAAATAAAAATTTAAAATTAATTAATTAAAAATTATTAAGGTATTTTTCATTCTATAATAAATAATCTTTTCCATTCTGCTTAGGGTATTTACATCCTTGGGCTTTTTTATAAGAAACAGATTTGCATGTGCTGCAGAGCATAAACACACTCGATCCAATAGTTAAGAAAGTACTGGAGAAGTACTGTCCCATAGAGCTGCAAGTGTGCAGTAAGTCTGAGAGTAACAGATTTCTTGCACATTTGAAGGCTATTAGTCCACACACAATAGATTTAGCATGTCTCAGGCACAGAGGAGTCCCTTCTCATGTGCTGTAAAGCAAGACTGTACACCCAAATGGGTGCATCTGGAATTGCCACATAGGCTGTCAGAGATCCAGACATCTTGAACAAATGTTGGAAGTCTCCAGCTTTCACCCAGGCCCAGAAGGAAGAATCTGGGAAAAGCCCAGGTTCTATGAAGCTGGGTGAGAAAAGAACATAAAATTCAGTAACATTTCTCTGAATGTCTTTCTATTATGTGATAATTTTTGAATAACCCAACCAATCAGCACTA
Source organism: Eopsaltria australis (assembly GCA_034509425.1). Classification (NCBI taxonomy): domain Eukaryota; kingdom Metazoa; phylum Chordata; class Aves; order Passeriformes; family Petroicidae; genus Eopsaltria; species Eopsaltria australis. The sequence goes on along the minus strand of JAVTVJ010000032.1, from coordinate 1,359,129 downwards.
AAAATTCACAGAATACCATAGCTATCATTGTCCTGAACACTACTGATTTTGACAGGAACTGCAACAAGAAAGCAGGAGAAATATAGAAGAATGGGCAGAAATGGCAGAGAGGGAGTTTGCAAGCACAAATAAAGGAGAGTAGAAACCACCCATGTGATGCAGAACGAGCATGAAGGTCTGTATCTATAACATTTTTCCATGATACACATGGTAACAAGAATAAAATAAGTATTTTGAGGCACAGACAGCAAGGATATTTTCCAAGATAAAGCAAGACAGTAACAAGCTGGGGAAATGTCCTTATTGTTAATTTGTTCTTCTTTCATGCAAAATCTAATTCTTTTTTTGCTGACATGTGTGAGTGACACAAGGTATTTGCCAAGCCCGCAAAGAAAACCTTACTTACTTCATGCTGCATGAGATCTCACCTTAATTAATACATGAACATCTCTTAGAAGTTTTTAATTACAGAACAGATATGCATGAGAAGCAGCTTCCCCTTCATGTGAAGGTTTTCAAAAGACAACTCTGATCCAAAATTGAGATGAAAATGTTGAAAACAAAAAAGTTCATGTACTAGATATTTTGGTAAGTAAAGGGACCTGTTTTGATAATTTAATGTGGCTTGAAATGATTTTGACCTTTTCAACAGAAAATTAACCCATCTTATACATTAAAATGTGTGGGGGAAAAGTCATTTCAAACAAATGTTCTTTTCAAAATATTAAGATGGAATATTTCAAGAGTCTGCAAATTTTGCTTCAATTATCCTTTCCCACAATTTCATTTTTTTAAAGTCACAGTTTTCCAGTGCAAAGCGCTTTGTCATAAAAACACCTCTCAACCATGGCAGTTATACCACATATTCTTGATTGTGATGGGGTCATATGGTTCCTTCATTTCAGTGGGTAGCTTGAGGCAGGCTGTAAAATACTGGTGTGTCACCCGTTCTGGCACTGTTCTGGCAAGTGTTGTGGCAGATCGTCCAGGACACTGAGATTGCACTCATAGTGAGAAGTGCAAATCAAAAGTGCATCTTCCATTGTGTGTGATCCAAAGGATCGGGAGACAGACCTTATGCTGAGAGACTGTGCTCTGGCTTGGACAGAGGTCTGCCAGAAGCTGTGGGGGAGGACAGGGGAATGCTTGGCAAATCCCTGGCAAAGACAGAGGAGTGCTCCACACTGAGCAAATCACCCTTGGTATGACACTGAAATGCAAACCCAAGTTTTCACTACACAAATAGAGCAGCTAAAAGGTGATTGTGGATCTGTCTAATCAGTTCACACTGAAGTACCGAAAACCCTGGTCAGCTGTCTTCAGTGGATTTTTCAAATATTTTTCCCACAAATTTTTCTTTGCTTCTTAGTAGCAAATAAATTGGGACTCAATTGTAGACAAGGGCTTGAACAATAAACTGGTCAGATTCATTAGGAGCAGAGTGGAATGACACAATGTTGGAAACATAAGCAGCCAGCCTATGAGACCAGCTTGGTTACAAAAGCATCCACCACCAGTCTATTTAAATTCAGAATGCCAAAGGTAAGAAATGCTTGCTGTGAGCTACAGCTACCTGGGCTCTCTCACTGCAAATATGAACAAATCAGACATACATTGCTTTTCACACTTCCTTTCTGTAAACAGCACATACTTCCTCTTGTAAATAGTGCAACTAAACTTCAGTTTCTCAGCTGACATTGCTGCCCTGCTCAAGCCAGCAGACTTGAAAGCTAATTCACACTGCCAAAGTATCTCATCTGTTTTCATTTTGCTTATTTTCTTCATAAGCACTTGATGCTTTTTATTCTACCACTACTTCTGAAGATTTTAGAATTAATAGTATGCTATCTTTCTAGTGCTGTGTAAGTACTAAAGCAATATATTGCTTTTATCAGAATTATCAATTCTGATATGTCAGTAGAAGGGCAAGCAACAAAAGGGCTCTTCCAAGTACAAACCTATTTATTTGCCACTTTTCTTGTGCGCTTTCTTATCCCTGAATAAAAGTCATATCTACGAGGTGAAAACACACACTCTATAGTCTTTTCTTGGAGATTTCTAATGAACACATGGGGTGAAGGCGTGCTCTGAGTCTAAGACTCTTACACTATCCAGACCAGCAGACTCAGACCCAGCAGGAAAGAAGGCAACACTCAGTAAACCTGGTTCATGTGGAGGCTGCAACTTTATTAAATGTAAACCACATTATGGGCTTATTTAAATTAATGGTCACAGTGGGTGCTCAACACCTCTGAAAGACTCTGCACTAGAGCTAGCTATAAAATTTTCCATCAAGACTCCTGTGTGAAGGGGAGCTGAGACTTCTGACTAGTAGTGCTTGCCAGAAAACTGCCTTTTTGTGGGAATTTTTTTCTTGATAAAATGCTCAGATTTTGGTGCTGGAAAAATAGAACTTTTAATCCCCCCCAACAGCAGTCCCTCTCATCAGAATCAGTAACCAGCTGTTCATTTGCACAAGCCCACGTGCTGTGTGAGGAATTCTGGCCAGATCACCTCATTTGGATATAGCAGAGTCCAATTTACCAATGTGCAACGCAAGGGCTGACAGACCACACTGGACATGGACACAGCCTGTCTCAGGAGCCTTGGATTCCAAGGAGCAGGGGGAGATCAGACCTGAGTGCCATCCCCCACACCCTACACCCACTCCAAAGGCACTCAGTTCTCTGCCAAAGAAACCCAGGAGGACAGGGAGGGCAGGAGACCCCCTCTTGTCCCACCTTGGCCAAGGGGACCAGAAGACAGGGACCACAGAAGGACCTGCCTCAGTCACAGTGGGCATGCAACCAAGTGACAGCTTGTCTGAACTAAGTCACTTAATTCTTCTGGTCTGGATGTTTCGGCTTTCTTAAAAAGATATTGTTTCCTAGGGGGAGGGGAAATCCCTAAATTTCATTAGCAAATTAGGGCTGTTAAGAATGAACAGCAATTCATGATGCTTATAATCAGTGAATATCTCTACAAAATACTCAGATGAAAACCAAAGGAGACACTTTTCTGGTTAAAAAACAAGAGCACTGTATTGCAATTGGTTCTTGCAAGAGATAGGAACATCTTAACTGAGTCAATGATGATTTTCTGCATTATTGTAATACTTAAAGTGTCAGTGTTCAATGATTGCTTTCAGCTTATAAAAATAAATGTCAGACTTTTAAACATCCTAACCAATAAAGCTACATGGAGACAATGTTTGCCATTGAATAAAAATTATCCCAAATATAGAGCTGGAGTAACATTTGTAAAAATAACAGAAATATTGCTGAGTCATTTTAATAGCAAATAAATAAGTATGCATAGATCATGAACCGTGGCAACTTGAAGTTAAAAATACTAATAAGAAACTTAAGAAATTAAAATAAAGAATCACATAAATTGGCACATTGAGCAGTGTCAAAAGCAAATATATTCATACACAAATACTTATATCAATCTACATTTATGGTTTCACACTTTGTATAACCCCCAATTTTGTAGGTGTAAAAGAAAAAAATATTGAGGATGACCTGGGATCACCTTTAAAATGTCTTTTGATTTGAAGTGGTTTATTTTCCTATTTCCGTTCATTTACAATGACAAGATAATGATTCACAGAATCACTGATAAACAGCAAGTGTGTCCTTTTTTATTTGCTTCCTAACTCTCCTGGAAAGCTTTATAGTAAACAGTTTAGAAGATAATGAAAGGTAAAACTTCCATCTGAAAAGGTTTGATTCAACAAAATTATTGGGACAATCACTTAGGTTAAGTGTTTAGCCCAGAGGGCAGTATAAAATTTCATCAAAATTCAAACCATGCATAAATGATCTCAAACTGCAGTGTCTATTTATACCACACAACATGTTAGTCACATTTTTCACTGAAGATTGAAAGTAATGATGAAGCAACTGATAAGGATGAAAGACTGAATATGTGCTATGCCACCCATGTATAATGCAGTTAGTGGCAAACATGGATTAGAAAGTATCCTGCAACAGCATGTGTTTTCCAACTGCCTGAGAAGAACTGTGAACCACTAACAAGGGAAAGGGGACAGCAAGGAAACCAAAAATATTTCACATACACAAATTAGCCAGGTAAAGAAGTGGGAGTTATTAAATCATTGGGTCAGGGATTCAAAGACATGAGAAATGCAAATACATATCAAAATAATATTATAATTTTATATATTTTAGGTTTTGTGTTTCCTAAATGAAAAAATAAGAAAAAGGCTTTTTTTTAATCTGGAGAAAAAAGCAGTGCCAGTGAAAAAGGTGTCACTTTTCTAAAACTGAAATCTTCAAATTTTGCTGACTAAAATAAAATGAAAACTTCAGTGCAAAATTTCCATTTAGAGTGCAAAATACTGTCCTCAACCTCTAGGAAGAAAATATCACAGTGAAAGTAAAATTTGAAGTGCTTTTTCCAGTAGTAAGTTTTGATTTGGTCATTTTGGGAGAAGCTTTGAGTTAAGGATTAAGAAAAAGGTCTGTGATTTTTCATTTTAATCCTAAACATAGACAGAATCTTTAGTTGATGACAGCCAGCAAAACAGAATAACAGCTATGGTATATAATGTTATTTATCAGCTGACTATGGATCACTCCATTAGACTGTATCAGCTATACTCAGACACCTGCTGCAGATTTTGTCGGAACTATTAGAATCAGCTCTATGCAATTACACTGACCTTCAGCTGACGTTCTGTGGTTGCTAAATGGTGAATCCAAATTCCTTGTTTTGTCATTCTGTAAGCATCTCAGGTGCTGGTTGAACTAATAAAATTGTCAAGTCATGCTTCAGAGAGATTGTGCTGTAGCACTGAAACTGCATAGTGGAGGATTAAACACAAACCTAGGCTGAAAGCCATGTACGGGGCTGTGTTTTTGTACAGCAGCATGTTGGTCTCAGCAGATTCAGGTTATCATCACTCCAAGCAGAGCTAGATGTTAATGATTTGTACCTGCCTTTTCAGGGAGGATGGGATTAGAGGAAAAACTTCACAGACATCCTGAGGAGTTATCTCTGAGTAAAAGTCGTGGGTTAAAGCTGCACATGGAAGTAGTGGCAAGGGGAGATGAGCGGTGGTATCTGTGGCAGTAGGGTTACACCAGCAGAAGAGATAACACTGAAAAGCGGAGGGAGGCTAAGTGGTAGAGGACCTTACAAAAGACTGGGAAGGATTATAGTATGACAGATGCCTCCAATGATAGCTAATTTAAATGCCATTAGGTGCATTATATTTCACATGCAGACAGTCTACAGGGTGATGGAAAGCGTTACAGCAGGTTAGCACGAAAGTTTGTGCTTCAGTCAAAGCAAATTGTTATCACTTCACTGGAAATGGCACTTGAACAGCTTACCTCAGCTGAGGATCTGCCCCTCTGTGTTACTGCAGCATTTGCTGTCTAGCAAAATACTCAGAGCAGATGCTGAAGGTGGTGGAACTTAAACAAGTTTCTGCTGACTCATTGCTCCCAAAAGAGAAATTATGACACAGTTAATGCAAGTTCCAAGCATTGTACAGTATTTTTAGTTTATTTTGCTATTCTACACTTTCTGATTTTTTCCAAGTGGATAATATTAAATGAAACACTTTTCCCAATCAGCATTTTTACATGTTTTACGTTTAGTATATTGTTGCTATTCTTCCAATGAAGTCTAGTAAAATGGCAGAATGAAGCCTGGAGTTATGTTACTTTGAGCTGATTTCCCTGTAACATTAGTAAACAGTTTGATGCATCATGTCACTAGTAGCACTATTCTCTCTTGTCTTCTCCCATTTAATGAAAATCTGTGAAATAAATGCTACAAGGCAGTACTGCTGGCATGACAAATTCCAAGCCAATAAGTCTTGCAGTTGCCAAGATGTAAGCTCTGAAAGTTGGCATTTGGCATTCAGAACTAGATAACCTTACTATAGTAACTACATTCACTGTATCTACAAGAGGGATGAATAAATCAACAATAATTGAACTACTAAAAGTGTCTAATTTCCAGAGTAGTGCTTCAAGCAACAACTGAAATTAAAAAACTGTTAAAACACAGCTACATACCCATACAATCTTGTCATGAATGCACTGAAGCAAAGGTTAACAAAAAAGAATGAATATGCATTCTTTGCTAAAAGTAGCGTTCCTTGATCTACAGTAGTGATGAACTGTATAAATGTCAGGTCCCGTCCAAGTCCCACAGAGCCTGGCATTCCCAGTAGCAAGAATTTTTTATTGTTCCTGTAACATTACTCAAAGTAGAGAAAAGGCTATTCCTGCTGCATGTGGAATGCAGTCCCTATTCTTGAAGCCTGGCAGTGTTTCCAAAGTTAGCAATGATCATAAACCCTTGAAATATTGTTGGTATCTCCAGGGCCTGATCCAAAGCCCAGTGAAGGCAAATGAGAAGATTCCACATGGCCACGGTTTTGTGTGGGCCATGCTTAAACTATTACTTCTCCTGCCACTTGATTTCATAGTTCAGAATTTCTCACGTTGTCCAAGTCGTATTTCATTGAATTTGCCATCCACCCATCTTTTCTCCTACTGTTAATTTTTATTAGAAAAATGCAGGTCTGGAAATCTCTAGGAAAATAACTAGCACAGTAGGTTAAATGGACTCAGTGCTTTAGAGAAATAGGATTGTCTAATAAACAGAGCTTTTAATGTAACACTTTTCCACGCTGATTCACAGGAGAGAACCTACCACTGGGACACCAGCCTGCTGTACGCCGCTTTGAAAACTGTCTCCTAGAATTAATTCAGACTGATTAGCATAGCATGGATGCGTTCACCTGGGGAACTAACTAAAAATAATAGCCAATTTACAAATGAACTAGAGTAGGCTTTTTTATCTCCCATGACTCCACAGATTGGTGGCAGTACACTATGGAGTCACATCTCTGTGACTGCCACACAGCTGGCATTGAGCTTTTGGGGATACACAATCAAAAGGAATTGCTGGAAGGCACTGAGATGCTGGGTAGAGCCATTCCTTGGGCCACTGTTTGGACAGTCCTGCTATGATCATAATATCAGTCTCAGGGACTGACTAAAAATACTGAGGAAGCATATTTCCAATTAAAGCCACTAGAAGACCATTTGATCCCCAGCATCAGTTATTGACTTTCTTTTGGGACCTCAAATCTGGAAATCCAGTACTTGTTCAGTGTTAATCTTCAAGAAAAAATAGGGATTATGGGTTTTAATCCTTTAATTTATCATATCAGATATTTTTCTGAAAGTTGAGGCATAAGAGAGACACTCCCATTGTGGAGATGCTGGTTCTTATAAGCATCTCAAGGAAAACTGGAAAGTGTTTTTATGTGCTTATGTACATAAGGCATGTAGAGATAGGGAAGTATTCCTCCAGATGCAGTGTGCAGGATAGTGAAATGCGTGATAAACCAGACTGAATACATATCTCTCGCCCTCTGACATTTTGTAGGTCAAACTCTATATCTGATGTATGTATTTTAAGCCCGAGAAAGAAAGGCATATTCTAAGAGACAAGAGAATCCTTTCATTCCTCAAAATTCCTGGCACATCTAAGACTAAATTGAATACTTGTGGTATGAACATACATCCAAGTATCTTTTAGAAGATGAGGGTCATGATACAATGTTTTGAAATGGAAATTATTCCACCTTTGAAATCCTATAACTTACCAAGCAACCAAAGATGCTCAAAGGCCCCTGTAGTACATTTAACTGAAATGCAAGGCAAATAAAAACAGTTATCCTGCATAAAATGATGCACATAATGGTTAAGGGTGGCATTGTTTCCTCTACATAAAGCAAGCTTCAAAGGGAAAAGTAATTTTTGGATTAATGGGCAAACAATGCAGAACAAATTACATTAGTAGTTAGTTAAAAGCTCTGTAAAATAGCTTGCCCTCTATTTCCAAGTAATGGGACTGATGAAGGAATGGGATTTTTTTTCCATCCCAAGCTCTCTTCCCCTGCAGTGGTTTAGACAGGAGAATTAACAGCCAGGAAGAGCATCTCTTCACATTGTGAGAAAGACATAGCATTCAGTGCAGCTGCAAGAAAGAATAGCTGAACCAGGAGTTTCACCACTGTTAATTTCATAAAAGAGTCTGGCATGTTTTCAGTCATTAGCCTTCACCAGATACCTAAACCAAAAATTGGGACAGATCTAGATACCAGGCTGAAAATCTTATGAAGGCAAAGTACACCAGAAGGTTACCTAGTCTGTTTAAAAACTAAGCTCAAGAGAGTGATTCACACCATCATAAGAATTAAGCATGACGACTGTTAAATTCCTCACTTGCTGGACTTCCTCTTAAATCAAAGGGCAGACAGACTGCATTTTATTCAGAATTTTGTAACCAGACTCCCAAACCTGGCAGTTTGGTTAGAATGTTCAGATCCAAGGCCAGGCAAATGGCAGAACCTCTCTGTTTTCTCCTATTCACCATCCTCATCTCCACCCTACCCAGATTTGACTTTGCCAGAGAAGGAGATACTGTATTCTACCTAAAGAAAGACAAAACAGAAGACAAAAAATACTGATTCCACTAGGTGATTGAGGAGGAGTATTTCGACTGTGATCCACTCTTTTATCATCACCTCTGAGATAAGAAACAAGAGTCACAGTTAGCCAGGCCCACATTTGCCCAAACTTTCCTGCTCTTTTGAGCTTCACCATCACAGCTTCTTGCTCCCACCCTTTGTGAAGCATCTCAGTTTATACTGAAAACCTGTAGAAGCAGAGACCCTGCTAACTTCTCTGGCTGTTTTGTCACACATCACTGTATATTTAATAATAATTATGCCTCTGCAGAGGTATTTTATTCTGATAAAATCAGAACTATCCCACCAGGATCTTCAACTACTTATTCATTTTGCTACAGGCTACAACAGAAAGAGTTAGAGAATTTACTGAAATAACAAAGCCATTTTACATACATATGGTCTATGCTTCTGTGCCACAGCAGTGACAGATAAAAAGCAGCAATCTATCACATTTTTCTCTCAACACTCTACTCAATAGGATCCAAAGTGTGGTACCCATTTTGCTACTAATGCACATGTATAACTCCCACTTATTTACTGTAGTGCCCTGAAGATGTGACAGTTAGCTGTGTAATGCACTTATTATTTTTATTCATTCTATTCATTAGAGATGACCATGTATGGCACACTTATAGCTTCGCTTTTCTCCACTAGTCATCAGTAATGTCATCTTTTCTAGCTCATGAAAACAAAATGTTTATTAAATGACAAACAACGACCATATCTCTCTCAACTCGACATTTCACAGCCAGTTTCCCAAGTCTTCTACTCTCCTATGACTCTGAACAAACCAAAGGGCAATTCAGCTAAGTCAGAAAGTGCTTTTGTGCTGAGCAGGAATCCAATCTGAATCGTGTGAAATGACTGTGAGGGAGAAAAGCTCACAGTGCTGTCTTGAAGACATTTTGACTGCACTCGTGGCAAAGGCTCCAACAACTTTGTGAGTCCACATTGCTCAGTAACTCGAGACTCAACATTCCCCGTATTTAAGTAATTAGCAATTTATTCTTGAAGAGCTGCATGGCACTCATACCCAGTTTTTCCCTGACTATTACCAAATTTGAACCATATTCTTTCACTTTTGCCAAATACAAATTCTCTAAGATGGAGGAAAAGAGCAGAGAGAGCATTTTGGTGGGGGACTATAAACACACAATCCTGGAGAGGTCTAGCTCAAACTGTGAACTGCTCCAGCACTGGGGAGCATTATCCCTGCTCTTTCAGCTCCATTATTCATAATCGAATGTCAACCACACAATTCCCTTGACAAGATCTCTAGGAAAACTTTGTGTTTGTACTGAAGTTGTTCCATGACTGAGCTCACTACTCCTTTCTGCTCAAGAGCATTAAAGCCTATAGAAAAGAAAAAAGAGACCAACCAACCAAGCAGACAAACATCTCCCTAGTAATTGTGACTGATCAGTCACTGATAACTCTCAACCAACACTGGCAAAGAATTCTTTGCATCACTAATTTCTCTTCTCCGTTGCTAGAGGCCAGCTCTCACCTGGTGGAGTTCTGCAGATCTAGAACCTGCAGGAGGAAAGGTATTGGCTGATGGATTATTCTTTCCATCATCTGAACATATAAATAAAATTATAAATTACAATTACACAGAAGTCCATAGGTAACAGCAATTGTGCATGTTCCCCATCACCATAACAATATCAAATCCTGGCAAAATAAAGAGAGTGCATACACATTGGAGGGCTTTGCAAAAGACCCCCAGATAAAACAGTTCTTAGCAAAGACTCATGTTTCATGTATTTTCAATCCTTAAAATTTTTTTCCTATTTTTTTCCCACCAGTTTAGATAAGCTTTTAAATAATCCTTTTTATTGATTTCGGATTTGTTCCCAAACACTTTATTTCTCATTCAGTTTTCACTGGCAACATTTTATGACAATGCACCAGAACAGGGAAATAATTCTTCCATTGCACAGGAGAGAAAATAAATAAAATTTCTAAATGTATGCAGTTCATTGGAATTTGCCCAGTTAGGAATTACATTCTATAATAAAAGAAGAAACTGACAGCTTCAGAAAAATTACAGTGCATAGGAAAGATGCCATTGTCATATTTAATGCTTTGTCCATAGAATAATTTTCCAAAAAGTAAACTTTTCCTGTAACAGAAAAATTTCCCATGAGACTAAAATGAAAGCAAAAACTCCACATAAATATGTACTGGTCTGCTGTAAATATTCAATCCTCAAAGATTTGAGAATTGGCACCAAAGTAAACACCATCTAATACCTGAATATATTTTAAAACCCAAACCAAAACAAAGACATGACTTGCATCCTGCTGAGACTTGCCTGTAAAAAAAAGTCCCACAAAGATTCCAGAATCAAGGAATTGTGCTCACACAACTCAAGCTTAAGCATTTTTAAGAATAACATGAAAGCATTCAAAGAAAACAGTAGGACTTCTGATTTCTTCTAAGAGTTCAAGTTTGGCCTACCTTAAATTACATTTCAAAATGGAATTAGAAACAATGAAGCGGGTTTTAGGTGGACTATCAGAAGTTACTGAGAAATTTTTAAAAGATTAGCTCTTTTTAAAGCAAGCAATAAAAGGTTATTCTGCTTTTCACAAAGGAAGTTGAATGTCCGCTCTTAATGGCAGTATTTTATATATAGTGCATGAAAGAGATCCTACTAGGACAGCTATAAAAAAGTGGTAAAATTTGACCTTTGATTGTAGGTAAATGTTACATATTTGAATAAAAGGTTGCATTTATAGGCAGTCACAGAATTCTTCTTTTTTTTTCTTTTTTTTTTTTTTTAATGAAATCTTTAGAAAAGCTCAAGGGACAATCCAGGGAAATTTAATAGGCAACACTAATTTTGAACAAATTCAAAACACTCAGACAAGGATTCTCCTCTAACATAGGATTCATCACCCTCCTAACTTGGTATAAATTCAATCTGTTCTATTTGTATGACATAAACAACAAGCAGTTTCACTGGAATGAGGCAAACCATATGTGAAGGTGTTTTAGAAAGCACAACAGGGAATACACCAAGCAAAGAAGCATCTGCATTTATTTCAATGTCAAATCACATGTGTATTATAAAGGGAAAGTTTATTGTCTTTATATAAAAAACAAGTTTGTTATATTGTGCTCTTTACAGTTAACTCTTCCTGCCCCTCAGTATCCTACTCCATTTGGAAAAAAAAATTAATAAAAATCATAAAGTCTACAGGTGCATAGGCAGGGTTGTAAAGGGGTCGTCAACCTTGTTCACGCCACCCAGGCTGTCACATGATGGGTGCCAAGAGTCTATTTTGTCCTCACTCTCTGCTTGCTACCTGTCTTGAACAAGGGCTGCATCTGCTCCTGATGGGTGCAAGTGAGAACCAAAGCCTAGCCCAATGCCCTGGATTCCAGAAATGCAAGGATGTGACTCTAGATAGGATTTATTTCTTATTGATGCCTGTGTGCAGTGGGACACCAGCTCATCTCCTGCATCAAGATGCTGCCTGGTCCTGCACTGGTGCTGCACTGACCAGTCTGCAACCGAGGCACCATGGGCAACACGCAGCACTGCTGCGTGGGGCACTGGGTACTCCTCCACAAAAGGCAGTGCCCTACAATTAATTGGTTTTATAGAAGCTGGCCAGTCAGCTTAACACATTTGGAGTTGAGGAGAAAATATTTCAAAGCAGCATTTAGCCTGGGTATGAGCTACAGGCACGTTGTTAAAAAGCTAATTGCGTGGAGACAAAGGAAGATCGTTATTTTTATATTAGTGTGTAATATTAACCCTTGAGAGCTGTGTTTGATGATAACTTGTTGGCAATTGAAACTGCTAGTGTTTATATTTAAACTCAAGCCAGAAGAGTCCTAAAGTCACAGAAAGTGTCTATGTCTTTATCTTTTCTTTGTAGTAAGACAAATGAAGGTTTTTGAAATCTGGGGTCTTTTTCACATCTTCTCTATAACTATACATAAAAAAGCAATGTTAAAGCACTGAAGTGTTGAAATTATTTCTCACATCTCTTTTTTTATGCATGTTCAGGGAATCTGTCTTTATAGTGACAAATAGTCATGAAGAAGACTTTCTTCCTCAAACTTTGCTTATTTCAAGGAACAGAAGAAGAGAGAGAGCTTCTGACACCAAGTTTTGGGCTGCAAGGTCAAAATTCCTCTAAGCTTTCCTCTTTTTCTCTCAAGGTTACAGATCTCACCTGTATTATTCAGACAATAGTCACTAATAATAGTGATGTTCTGCTGCAGGTTACACAGGCTTTTAGCTTCAGGAACACAATTCTCAGAGAAGGGAGGTTCAGCGATGCTGTGGTGCAAGGCGAGGTCCTTGGGTGGGCTCTCCAGGAAGGTCAGAAAAGCACTTGGAGAGCACCTGGCACCTACCAGGCTGTGACTGCAGCTGACCACCTCAGCAGCATGCATGGCCCTGCAAGACGTGACCACATTTGTCTGTTGTCTTCACCCTCACCTCATCTTTTGGACTCATCCCCCTCGCCCTCAGCTCACTGGACCCAAGGAAAAGCCTGGTGCTCTTAGCAAGGCTGTATGTGGGCACAGTGGGAAAGGCACTCGTGTAGGCTGCGAGATTGAAGCTGAAGCCCATGGGCTTCTGCAGCCAAAATGATCTATTTATTACATATGTGCATAATGCCCACTGTAAGGAGGTTTGACTACAGCCTACGGATGTGAGACACCACTGTCAAATTAATATGAATGGAAAAGGATAAGCATGCTACAAGCATACTATAACAATGAAAACAAACAAAAAAAATCACAATTATCAGAAAAATATTTGTGATCACAAAGGAATATCTTGCTCATACTCACCAATCTCCCCTTTGGCAAGCCTTAAAAGAGAAGGGAATATGAGAGAAAGAAAAGAAGAGAGAAAAAATTGTGGGGAGAGGCAGGGAGTGGGGGGAAGAAGAGAGAGAATGAGACAGTGGATACTTTTAACTTGTCACGGTACAACACTAGCTTTTAATTAATACAGGGTATGTACAACTTTGAAGACTGTTGGTCGTGCAGTACTTTATGATAAATACATTTTATGGGATTTTGTTTTTAAAGAGGATTTTGTAAAATAACCTAGCCCAATAAATTATTTACCAGCTGCAATAAAAGATCAAGGAAATTGCTCAGATTGCATCTTGGAGCATCTAAAACTCTGAAGTTTATAGAGATCTAAGCTGCCCCCAGATCTACAGTGCTATTAAAATTTTTTGTAGTAGCTAATTATCTTGCATTGCATTTTTTAAAAGGTAGCAATTGTAGTAGAGAAGAAGGTCTGGAAACAGACAAAGAGTTGATGCCCTTTGATGAAGGAAGTAGTAGAGGAGGAAAAAAGGAGAGAGACAGAATTGAGTAACAATTGAAACATCATGCTGGTATAGTAACAAATGGATTTAACAACTCACAAGGTATCAGATCCCCAAGGAAATTACCTGAATTAACTCTACATTTAAAAATATATTATTAAGGACACATTCTTTACATGGCACACTGTGTGTAATACCTATATTACTTGACCAAGAGTGGAGTAATTTGATTTTCATACTTTTTTTCTTTCTGATAAATATGATGACCACAAGTGAAGCAGAAAGCAAAGAGATTCCCTCTAAATTCTGTTTTATTCTAACCTCATGGGACTTGAACACAATGAAGAAGTAAATATAGCAGAGACAAGTGCCTGTTCACTCTGCTTCACCAGACACCTTGTGCAATCACAAAGGCCATGGGCTTCAAAACCTGGGGCAGGCTGATAAGGGTGGAGGTGGGCCCCTTTCCCAACACCTTCAAGCTGAAAAACTTTGAAAAGAATAAAGGACCAATGCTGCTGTCTTTAAAGGCAGACATAACCACAGAATAGTTTGGGTTAGGAGGGACCCTAAAAGCCATCTAGTTCCACACCCTCTGGTGTGGGCAGGGACTCCTTCCACCAGACCAGGTGGTCCAGGGCTCCATCCAACCTGGCCTAGAACACTTCCAGGGATGGGGTATATACAATTAAATATTAATTGAATCCCTGTAACTCTGCAAGACACCAAAGAGAGAAAGTGAAGTTCACCACTACAGAAAGCAAGCACCTTGAGATAGATAATTGATGGCAATTTGGTTAATTTAATTTGAAAATTGAGGTAGGTAAAATAAAACAGTGGGGGCTGGCAAGGATATTTGGATGAGCACTGCTACTCTAAAACCTATTCTTATATTACAGCCAGGATGGGGGAGTCCTTAATTGTCCAAAATGACCGTAATTAATCCAGCAGAATTATGAAAGCCTAATTATATGAATGTGTGTTATTTTTCTACCTGATTTCTGCCTTCTCCATTGCTCAGGGTTAATCACCTCTAGGGCTGAGTTCAGATTACCACAGTGAAAATGCACTTTGTGTCTGTAAGGTCTTTACCTGACTTCCTGCCAATTTTAAAGGTACCAAGTGAATGAGGCAAGCGGGAGCAGGGCATAGACAGCACTAGTGATGTTGAAGGCTGCTTGGCTTGCCTGTGAGATAATCCTATGTCATGTTTTGATAGGGAAGTAATTTAAAATTAAATTTTCACAGATATACACCCTATTCTGATGTTTGTTTTCTGGATGCTTTATTTGAAACTCTAGGGGCTGATTTGGAGAAGATCATGGGTGCCAGAAATGTACATTACAGCTGGGATTTGAATATTCAAAGCACAGTAGGGAGCTATATGAAAGATTATCAGATCATTTCATTTAGTATGGATTGGGTCTTCATTGTTTTTTACTAATTACAAATAACTGTCCAACTTTTGCAATTACCTAGAAGATGAAATTCCATGAAATATAATTATAAGTAAATGAAAAGATTTCATTTTGATGTAGCCTTTTTAATTTCACTTTAATTTATCTATTAATTTTAAGTCATTGCCCATATGTGTATTTTATAACAGAGAAAAGTAATAATATTTAAAACAACATCCAAAAAAGGTAGTATATTGCTCTTAAAATGCTGAAAAGGTTATGCTGGAAATCCTTTTGCCTTTATTCCCCAGACACAGCTTCTCAAAACAATGCAGCAATGTCAAAATTGCATTCTCAGACAAAAAGTGCTTCCAATTTTTTTTAACTCAACTTCAATAATAAATAATACTAAGAGGTCAAAGAAAACCCATGGGTTTTTTTTTGTTGTTGCTGGTTTGTTTTTTTTTTTTTTTGGGGGGGGGGGGCCGGGTTTAACCCTAATGTCTTCCATCTAAATGGAAGATCCCTTTGCAATACACATATAGCAAGACAAACTTTTGAGTTGTGAAACTGATGCTGAGATCACTTACCACACAGAAAAGGTATATTTTTCCAAGTCTTCCAAATATAAATTGCTCTCTGCAGATGTTTTCCCTTCTTCTCGGCTTGTGTTGTTCTTGGGACCTGATTTTTCTTCGTTACATTGGTCAAGTGGGTTATTCCTGCTGACCTTTAAATGAAAAGAAGAAATAAGTTAGAATGCTAAGGTAATTAGCTGGACACAGCTAGCAAAGTAAGAGGTGCCAGCTTCTCTGTGTGAATTCTAGCTCTGTTTTCACTCTGTAACGTGGGAAACAGCAGTGGCAAAGCTGGCTCAAAACACTTTGAATAGACCAGCCTATTTCAATTGGAAAGGACCTACAACAATCATCTGTGGTCCAATTCAGGGCTGACCAAAAGTTAAAGCATGCTGTTATGGACCCTCGCCAAATGCCTCTTAAACACTGACAGGCTGGGGGCATCAGCCACCTCTCTAGGAAGCCTTTGGCCACCCTGTCAGTAAAGAATTGTTTCCTGCTGTCCAGTTTGAACCTCCCCTGGTGCATCTTTGAAACATTCACACATATCCTGTCACTGGATACCAGCAAGAGAAGCCCAGCACCACCCTTTCCACTTTCCCTCCCCAGGAAGCTGTAGAGAACAAGGTTCCCCTGAACCTCCTTTTCTCCAAGCTAGACAAGTCCTCACACAGTCCTGACAGGACATTCCTTCCAGCCCCCTATTTTTCCCTCCTCTGGACACATCCAAGGACCTTTGCAACCTTCTAAAACATGGGGCCTGTGGCTGTACACAGAATATTTTTCTGTGAACTGATTTTTGCTCCCATAAGGCTGTGGTTTCACAAATCCTCTCAAGGAGGTGCAAGCTCATGGTGACACCAGCAGTCAGCCCACTTTACCCACTTGCATTTCCTGTGGTGCATACCTCACTCTGTCAGTGCAAAAATCTGGACATGTACATAGTAAGCCATATGGAGGGAAGTGATCTGGGAACAGAATTAATTCTGTTTGGCTTCTTTTTTTCTTTTTCTTTTAGGAACTGGGTTAGCTCTCAGCTGGACCCATTCTGATCCAGGCCACCCTGCCCCAGTTGCCAGCACAAAGGAGAGGAACAGAACCATGTCTTGCAGTGCTGGTGCCAGTTTATGCTCATTCAAACTACTCTTTGAGCTACAAAGGAGGTTCCTCATCTGTGCTTATCCCTGAAATAACACCTCTGCATGCACAGGGTCTGATTCAACACTGACATCACCTCTCTGAATTGACTACCAGATTCCCTGGATGTTTGGTGTTATTGCCCCTGGACAGAGAGCCAAAATATCACTTCCACCAAGAGAGACCATAAAGTTGTAATTTACCAGACAAACATTTGCAGGTAACTTCTATGAAGATATCCATTAATACCTTCCCAGGCACAATACCAAACTCTGCAGTTTCCAAACATTTAGTGAACAAGTCCAGAGAGGACAAGGGAATGGATGCATTGTTGCAGTCACATCACTTTACACTTTGCTAATTATGAAAACTAGTTATGAAACGTTATTTGGTTGGTTGTTTGTTTTTAACTCTGTAAACGATTTTGCTCTAAAAGGTGAATTTGTATTCTGAATCTTGGATTACATAGATCTCATGCACAGTTTGAATTCCAGCCACATGACTGCCCAACTTTATTCCCTAGAAGTCAAGGTTTCAGAATGGGTACTGTGTGCCTTGCTAGCACTGGCATTGTCTCCATTAAACTATTCCTGTGCAAAGTAGATGAAAAGACATAATTTAAGACATAAATCCCAAAGGTGTTAAAGAGTATTATGAGTTAATGTCTCTCAGACAGTGTCTGCTGTTGTCTGAGGTACAAAAAGCAGAAACTCAGTCATCTGCATGAGGTTGGCATTATAGCCACAGAATGTTTTACTTATCTCAGAAATCACTGACCATGAACATTCTCTTTTTTATTGCTACCATTCAATATCTTAATACATGCAGTGGTTTGCACACTCATTGCAACAAAAGCTGAATTTTTGCTAATGCCCATCACTCAGAGTACACCCAGTGAGAGACCTTTTGCAACTCTTTAGCACAGATGAATTTGGAGCAGGGAGGACAAAGCAGAGAAATCTGTATTCCCAAAAAAGTTGAGGTCAGACTCAAAGATCTTTCTCATTTCTTTTGCTATATAAAATAAAATAAAATAAAATATAAAATAAAATAAAATATAAAATAAAATAAAATAAAATAAAATAAAATAAAATAAATATCTGTTTACAAAAAGAAAAGGGACTGCTGAGGAGAATAAACCACTACACGAACTTCTGCATTCTTCCTTAAGACTGTTCTTTACATTAGTTTGTCATTGTTTCCTATAAATGATTGCAAATGAGGCAAAATTATTTTAGAAGATGGTATCCAGCGATACAAAAAGACTCAAATTACACAAATCAGGCCAAACGCCTGAATCTTGAACATGCTAAAACAGGGCTCTCTCTGAAAATTAGGATTCACTCATTCCATTAAAAATGAGGGGCTTTCACAACCACTGAAAGGAGATTTCACATGCTCACATTTCTTTTGTGCAGAAGGATTCTTGCAAGAGGCTCAGTTCAGAAATCCATTCAAACATGTCAATAACTGTAAGCTTGTGAGTCACTTCAGTGAGACCAAAGGGACCAGACAGCGCTGCATTACCCATGGGTTTACGCACCTCACTGAAACCAGGTCACTTTAATGTGGCTTTGAGAGCCACCCACAAGTGAGGCTCCTATAAGACCATGGCATTTTGTTCAAAGGCATTGTGCTATTATGGGATTGTAGGAAATGAATTTCACTCTGCCACTCCCATGGGTTGGGCTGGGTTGCTTTGCCCATTACACCCACTCCATCATTCTTCCTGTAGATATTAGGCTAAACACACACTCATGCACACCTCAGTCTGCAGCTAAATTTATATGTAACTCTGTTTTCTTCAAGTTATCCTTACCTTCCTGAAGAAATAAATCACTTGGAAATGTAGACATTGAAAAGACAGGGAATTTCCAGTTGGCCAATCTGGTTTTGCTCACAAATGTAGATGACCACTCTACTAAAGTTAAAAGTTGCAATTATAATCCCCAGCCATAGAGTATTTGAGCTACACAAGTCCGTGGGTACTCTGAGTACTGTGGTGATTTTTTCCTATGGGCAATTAAAAGCATTAAGAATGTTTCAGAGTGTATCTAGAACAGGGTGAGACAAATTACCAGAATGATTAATTTGAATATTCATGTTTGCAGTTCATTCACTGCAGTCATGCTGATTTAAGGATAGAAAAAATTGCAACTATCATTGGAAATAATAATAATTTAATAATATGGCTCAGGGAGAAACAATTTTCAGGAACACAGAGTCTTTTTTGTGTCTTAGTTCTCAGGATTTACATTAAATCTGAAAGTTTCGGTAGCATCTCACCCAAAAAGTGTTGTCGTGTTGCAGGTAGAATTCCATGGTAACTTGCACTGGTGACACAATATTTGCTTACAAATTAATGATGTCTTTGGCCAGGATACTACAAATACATATCCTGAAGTTTTCTGATGGTCTTCTGCACAAGTACATGAAAGCTTGAAGCTTATGGATGCAGAGGAGACCTATCTTGTGTTTACACATTACTGAACACAATCATCCTGTAGCTTGATCAAGCTTCTGTTGTTTGATTGCTTGGTGGTCTTTCCTACTCCTCCTTTGAAGTTTCATTGCTGGAGAGATTAGCTCCCTACAGACCCATACAGGAGACAGAAATACACCTGGACATGTGAAGCCTTATTGTGGCTATAAAAAATTCACAGGGATAGATTAAAGAAGCACAACATCCACAGCAAACAAGTGCACAAATCATTCTCAAATGGCACATGTAGAACCCCCAGTGGCATCTCTGTGAGCTTAAAGGGACATGGCGATGTTCATATCAAGACCAGTACCTTGTGATGTCCTCCTTGGACTTCCTTCAGCCACAATGAGCCACAGTGCTTGTCTATACTGCCATGGCAATCTTGGTAATCCTCTGTAAGAAAAAAAAAAATAAATATTTATATTGGTGCATAAGAGAAAGCTCTGGAAAGGAAGCAGCTGAGTTTTGGTCCTCAAACCAACAAGATTCTCAAACCAGCAAGATCTCTCAACAAGATTCTGACTGACTTCAGGCTGACCAATTTTCTGCTTCCACCTGAGTTATAAATAGGTCATTATTTCTCTCCTACACTCTGAAAGTGTTCGTATGATAAATTCAGAGAAGACTTCAGATCTGTGGTGTTACAAATAACAATTACATATATGAAAAACGGGGAAAAAACCAGAAATAAACAAATAATAGACATAAGAAGAATGACACGGGGGGGGGGGGGTATTTTAAATGTCCCAAGAAGTGGGACAATTAATGTCTTCAGAAGACAGAAGGAGGTTAATTTTCTTATATGGGCATAGTTGTGGATCAAGAATGAGCCACAGGGACACAAAGTACTTGAATAAACCTTGCTTAGAAAACACAAGTCACATGTCCCTCAAGCTCCTGGAAAGCAGTGACCTGTGGAATGAACAAAAATGTACTCCCACAGCACAGTAAGAAGTGGCGTGGCAGAAGTAAAGGCCTGTACTACACTTTTTAATGTACGGCACATGGAGGATAAGTCAAAAACACACTTAACGATTATTTCAAATTTTTTTCTTTTTAAGTTATTTTGAGTTCCACACAGTAAAAGTCAAGTGTATTTCAAATCACACAGCAGGAAGGATCTGCTCTTAATATATGCACATACAATGTCACAGTTTTATTTGTGTACACACCTATGGATATATTTCTTACTTTCTACATATATATGGACACAGATACAGGTGTATATATCTTGATCATTCATAGTAAATGAGGGATTTACAAATATTTATTTACATCATCTGTGGTGAAAGAAGAAGTCTACTGAAATCAGTGAAACAGCATAAAATACAGCTGCTGGGTATGTCACGTGTGTGCACACATGCAGTATAACCTGCTCAAACTGTCTCTATGTATTTCGTATACAGGATACATGTATGGACCCATAAACACATTAAAATATAAATATACCTTTGCAAAGATGGTTCCTGTGGTTTTCTTTGTTTAAATTTTCTTCTTCTTTTTTTTTTTTTTTCCCAGTACACAAAAATGGGTTTCCAAACAGCCTTGCTGAAATGATGAATACTTTAACAATGTTTTTGGAGTCAAATGAATAAAGCAGTAATTATCTTGGCAAAAAAAATGGGACAATAAAAAGAATAAAGAAAACAATAATACTCTACATTTTAGAAATGGGAGGGAGAAGGAACTCAAGTCTGTTATTTAATCATGACATGCTCTTTTTATGTTTTATTTGCAGGGCTCTGAATGCTCTTTTCTTTCTATACCAGTGAGCTCATTACTTTAATTCCTCATAGATTTCTCTGAACAGTTTTTGCTAAGTAAAAACACAATGTAATTCTTCAATGGCTGTAACAGTAAGAAGCTGCTCAAATTAAAGATCAATAAAAAGTACAGAAAAAAAATCTGTATGGAAATAAATAAATAAAAGAGGAGATGGGAAATGCCTGCAATTAGACAGGATGAAAAATCTAAAAAGAAATTAAATTTAGTTGTAATACATTTCCCATTCTTTTCTTCATGAAAATTACTACTGAAGTGGTTTTTTTTCTGTAATTTAAATGTTAAGCTGCCAGATGTGTGTCTCATGCTTGAAGAGTTGAAGCTTTGCATTATTTAGCATATTAAGATTCACAGAATTTAAAAAAGGGCTCCTTTATTGCCTGGAGGTTCTAATTAAGTAAACCTTAGCCTGGTACATTTAAAACTTGCAATACAAGAGATTTTACTTCCTTTTTTTTCTCAGTAGCCAAATCTCATCAATATAATAAATATGGAAAATACCTAAGATGATACAATTTTTCTTTGGCTTGAGGAATTAAACCTATCTATTATTTTAAGAAGTTTTTAATAGAGGCCAGCAATCAGAAAGACATTTAAAGACTCGAGTCTACTTTTTAATCATAGGAGTTGCTCCTGCTTAGTGGTGGGAGGGGAGGGAATGTCTTATAAAACTGAGCTGTGTAGAAATTGTTTCTTCCACATGCAAAAAACAAAGCAGTTCTGAGAGAGAAACAGGAACCACACAGTTCTTTATTATTAAATTGCATTTTACTTTTTTTATAACTTTTTATAATTGGCCACAGAAAACTAATAAAGCATTAATTAGCTGCACTATCAGCAATTCGTTCATTGAAGGAGCTGGGACTGCTGCATCAGAAACTGTAATGGCATAAAAATTCCTTTGACATAGAGTACCCATAAATCATGCCTTAAATACAGTTATTTTTGCCATTTTAGAAAATGTCAAAGGTGTCAACTTTGCCCAGATATAACACTTAGCAGCGACTATTTTAGTAAATTGACTCAAAATACATTTTGTTCCCTGACAGGGGAACATAATATCATTCATGATAAAAATGAACAATTTGAAGAGGAGAAAACAGCACCAATAAAGAATGATCAAAGAAGGTATCATAGCTGTGATAAAGGCACAGTGGCAGATGTAGACTATCTGTTAATAGGTTTATTTGGAAGTCAAGAAACATATGCATAAAAGCAGGAAATCATGATTACATCAGGGCATGGAAAAGACAATAAGAGTCTTAATACGAAGTTATAAATCTGTGATCTGCTATTAATAAGAAGTCCAGTAGAATAGTTTAAATGTCTACATTGGCATAAGACAAATATGGCATTTTTCCCCACCATTGTGGAATGGGCATGACAATACCAGTGTCTGGATTTGGAAAACCATGGCAACATGAAGGTTTTTGCAGACCTTGACAATGCTGAGAGTGGTCATTTTTGGGTGATATTAAGTTCCAATCAAATAGTTTAGATACCACATGGATCATGCCTGATAAGGGATACAAAGAAATGGTTGCCCACACAAAATCCCTGAGTTCCGCTGGGACCTACGTTTTCAAAACACCATGGAAAGAGGTTGGAAGCAAAAACATTATTGCTACTCTGTTACCTTTCTCCACATCAGCCTTCCCAAGCATAATAGCAAGACCTTTAAAATTAGAGTGTGTTTTACTGCTTCCTAACCCTTGCAGAATAAAACTTAATCATTTTTTACCCTCTGCATTCAGTCTGGAAGTCATCATCCTTGGTTATGTCTTCTGAAACAAGTACTGTGGTGCAAGAGAAGTTAACCCCTAGAACGAAACCAAGGGTTGTGGGGACACCACTGAACCATGGGGACTCCACTGTGTGTTGAAGATTTAATGTCAGACCAGCTTTTTAGTCTGGCCCTGGTAAGTGACCAGGACCAATTAGTATCTGATACACACATCTAAAGAACATCCCCTTGCTCAGCTTCACCATAAATGCATGTAGGGCTGATACTGTGAAATATTTATTATTTATGTATTGGAGGGCATGGGGAGTTGGAAAGATTATTTTAAAATATGGACAAAAATAAATCACACAGCTAGGAAACTACCTCACAGAAGTTTGATGGGAACTACTTCTGATTTATATGGGGCCAAAGAAGAGAAGGAAAGTGCAGTCCCTTCTGATAGCTGCAACCTTTCTTTAAGTCAGTAGGAAAGGGGTTTTGAGTGGTGCAAGTCAAGAGTGGGGCAGGAGACAAAGAAATCACCACAGCAGGGACAGAAAACAAGATGAAGATCCTATCTGCACTCCCTTCCTACTAATGCACCAGCCTGGGGGAAATCAAATAGAATGGCAAGAGTTGGAAAATAGAAGAGTTTGAATTGTGTGGATTTCAGAACTGTAAGCAGCAGCTGAATTTGATCCTAATTGGAAAAATCAATACAATCCTTTATGCAGTCCTGCTCAGAGAAGGAAAAGAGCAGCAGAGAAAAAGAAGTTTCAGCCATATGAGGCTCTGCCTCCAGGCCCCTACCTGTATTAAAAAATGCAGCACAAGCATCTTCATTTTAAAACATCACTTTGTTTCCTTTAAAGTAGCACTCATGAGGAATTACCAATGACAATAGCTTTTTTTTTTAATTTAGATAATTATTTTTGTATCTGCATACAAATGTTATGTAGAAGCAAAAAGCACCTCAGAAGGGAAAGAACCTCATTGCAGTCTAAGTATAATAAGTATATATTACAATGAAGATTCACTGGTTTTCACAAAATTGTTTCTGAAATGCTTGTGAGTACAAATATAACCCTCTCAATGAAACTATTTCTGACTTACATAAGCACATTTTAACAAATGTAAAGCCTCCTCTCCAAAGGTAATGATAACATTAGAATGAAGCTGGTTTTGTGTTTGGTATTTTGATATGGAAGGAACATCTTAATAAATTCTGAATACAGCTCTGAGTGATTTCTGCTGCTACTGTAATGAGCCCCTTGGTTAGCCTGATGCCATCTTTGCTTAGATGTTATTCTGAAGCTTTGCTCTGACAGAAGTGTCTTTTGAAGTCACAAAAGGACACAATTCACTTCCCAACGTTTCTCCACAAATGCAGGAAGGGTGTTGAATTTGAGATCTTACATATGAACAATATTGAACATTTTATTTTCAATACAGAGTTTATTTCAGAGGACAGAAATCAAACAAAAGATTCCTTCTGAGTTGGAAGATCTAAAAATAGGAGGTAAAACTTTACCTTGGGTATGCCCTAGAAATAGAGAGCTGAAGGAATCAGAGTAGTTCTGTCAAACCCCAAAAATGAGCAGAATTACAGCTGGTTGTAACAGTCTGACTAACAATATTCATGAGAAATGGTTCGTGTGTTTCCAGGGCTTTTACTTGTGGTACAGGCATAACTGGAAGCTTTGAAAAAAGAAATTAGGCTGGGGATCAGCTGCCTGGGTGAGCGTTAGTAGGGACAAAAATGCAGGCACTGTTGAAGCTCCAGAACAAACATCAGGTACAGTGTAAATCCTAGTTTATATGTCATTCTCCAGAAAGTATCTGGGGATTTCAAAATGAAACTTTTTTTCTCTCCATCGTTCTGAGTACAGAAAATGAGTTTAGTGGTGATATTACTGACAGTGTTCCATCACAGAAAATCTAGGCTTTAGTTATGTGACTTTGGAAACAAGTTTTTCATTAAAATAATATGCAATGGATGCAATACCAGAAACTGAGCTCATCAACAAAATTTTCTGTTGTCTCATGAATAAAGATAAGCAAAATTTTTTTCCACTTAATTCAAAATCCATGCATATTTTGGAGACCTGGTTATAGTTCAGGTAAACTTAGAATTTATTTTATTTTCGGTCCTCAGCCAATTATAGTAGTATCTCTTAAATATACCTAGTCAAATCTGAAGATGTTGCAAAATAACGCCCTTTGAACCTTGCTTTGATAAAGGTTGTGGTAATTCAGTACCTTTCCAAATCAGACCACTTCTGTAACTGCATCATTTCAGGGTATTTGTAAGAGACTGTCTTGAACTGGAAATGCAGATTCTAAAATGCTGTGTTTGGCGTTGGGTCTCTGTCAAACTCCACAGAAGTAATTTGAATAAAAATTTAACATGCTAGTTTTAGATCTAGATAAACATTAGTTATGGGAAGGGGGGCACAACTAATAATTGTGTTTTGAGACACACTCTAAAGATGGTAACATCCAAATATGGGCAAGGAAAAGAAATCAGAAAAAAAAAATAAAAGCAGACAAAAGCAAATGTCAGACATCATTAAGCATTATTTTAAAACCCTTTTGTTCATTAAGGTTACTTATATTTTTACTATTTTGAGTATGTTAAGCTGCTTTGCAAAATTTATATTGGGAAAATGAACAAAATAAATTTCAAAGTAGATTCTACTAATGTAGAAGTTGGACAAATTCCCTAAGCTAGGGCTCTGTTTATATTCTTAGAAGGACCAACATCTAGAAAAGACGTGTTAAGTGTTGGTCTTATCAGGACATGCAATGAGAACTCTTGAAAGATTGAAAATTTGTATTACTTTTTTCTGTAATATGCTTAACCTTTTGTCATAAGCACCTTTTTAACAAAAGATGACACCAGCTCTGTATTCTACCTCTTATGCATCTATGATGGTCAATATCAATATTCAGCATTTATGAATCCTGACTTGGCAATGCCATACTAGCTTCTACCTCTATTTGTGCCTGCTTAAAATGAGATATTCAGCACGTGCACCTGTAATAGCAGATGCATGGTTCTAGCCTTCTTGGACAGTCAGCAGAGAAGGATGGCTCCAAAGAAATTATTTTTGAATGACATTTCATGGGTTGCTGTAAAAGGGAAGCTGGCATGTCAGTTAGTTTCAAGCCGACATTCATTCAAAATTCTACTGCATCATTTTGGGGAGCCCAGAGGCTTGAAGAAGACAAGTTACTGTCTACACAGACACAAGGTAGCTATCAGACCTCACGTAGCTCCCTCTTTGCAGTTTGGTGTATAACCATGACCTATTACAGCTTTCTGGAACAGAAGGAAAGTCACCCTCTCTCTTCAAAATGTGGGATTAATTTATTCCCACCTGCACTTTCATCTCTACGCACTGGCCTGGGCTATGAAGTGGGAGTAGTTATCATATCCTTGGTACCTTCAAATCCCTGTCCCATGGTAAGTGCACCATGGTGGTCTTTGAGTTCAGGAAAGGACCTAGGGGTTGTGTTCTCGATTCTCAGAAAAATATTTTTTACCTGGGACTTAAAAGCAAAGCAAAAATGAACTAACAAAAAATCCTGAAAACAACCAAGAAAAACAAGTAAACAAGTGAACAAAATCAAGAAAAAACCCCACCCTAGCAACTTGCAAGGCTTTGCCTTCAGAAGAAATCCCACACTCCAGAAGCAAATGTTACCTGATGTAAATACAGACAGGCACTTTTATGTAATTTAGCTCAGCACAATTAACAAAGGATATTGCTATTAATGTGCTGCAGGAAGAAAAAGTACTTCCCAAGCACCTAACAGCAACATGTTGTGATCCATGGATATAAATGACCAAATAAAATGAAAGGATGTAAAAATGTCACGGAAACACCAGTCATAATCTAATGTTGTCAGTGCAGTGCACACACACCTTGTAATTACTAACACATTTGGCCTACAAATATATTTTAGACAGGGGAGTTCCCCGCTCCTGTACCTTTTCGTCTAAGCTGCTTTTGATCCCTAAGAATTGATTTAAATTCTTCCATCACTTCCTTTGCCCAGTGAAATAATGACGAGATGATATCACAGGGTGAGGGGGAAGGCAAATGGGGGTATTTACACACATGCCATGCAGATCTATTTGCAAACTTTCAGTAAATTAAGTAACACAATAAAAGTCCTAACCTGCTGGAAGCATTTTAAGCTCTTCTTTTTTCCTCCCAGCTTCTTCTGACACACACGCTTCTCCTCCTTTCGCAGCATTAAACTGCTTTTCCACTTCCTTTACAACAGTGGGAATACTTCCCTTATGGGTGTCAGGATCTTTCAGGGAGGTCAGAGGTTGCCCTGCAGAGGAAATGACAAGCTGTGAAATGTAAAAGAACAATTCCTTCCACATGTTTCCTTGCTCCAGGAGCAGTAAGGGGTTGTCGGCTAGCATCGCGATGGGATGGGCCAGGCCTTTGTCTTAGCAGTCCTGTCAAAACTAATTTACAATTAAAGACCTCGGCAACTGTTTAAAGCTTTACAATCCTGGCGTGTTTCAAGGACTGCTGAAGCCAAGTGGTACAAACCAACCTTATTATTAACAGCCAGGCACACAGACAGAAGGAAGATAGACCAAAAAATGCTCTAAATTGTACAGTAACCAGGAAAATTGTACACCTGAAAATGATCTCTCTGTATAATATTTATTTTTGTTATAAGCCTATAGTCTGAGAACTAAAGACATTTCAGTGGTTGCAACTTTTCTGCTGGTTGATGCGTAGGGCACAGGAGCCACATGCGCAGCTGTTAGGCAGCAAACCTTGTGAGGGGAAAGAAAAAATACAGTGTAGAGGGAAAGTGAGGTATTTCTTCATTGTAAAAAAATGAGTGTCCTTAAAAGCATTCTCAAACAATTGCAATTTTTTTTCCTTTTTGCTCCCATGGTAGAGCAGGGTGGTATAAGGGGCAAGCAGATTTTCTGGAAAGAAAATACTAGAGACAGAAAATCTGCATGTAGGTGTTTACTTCAATGACAGCTGTGGTAGTGGAAGTCTTTCTATGTGACAAATCTACCCAGAAAAGCAATAGCAACCAACATTTCTGCTAACCCAGACACTGGGACCAGCCTAGTCATGCTAACACAGCACTGTACCAGTTCTATTACAGCAAGATCATCCTGCTGCTGGAACCAAACCAGCCTGGCTACCTTTGAACACTTCCCTCAAAATCTTGTCTGATAACACCTCTCCCCCAGCATAGGCTAAGTAAAACTCCTTTCTTGATTTCACACTCCAGAGCTTAGAATAATTATTGCTTTTAAAAAAATGCACAATCGATCATTACTCTTTAGGTTCACCAAAAAGACACAAAACTTAGCACTAAAAAATAAAAAAATAATACTGCTTCAGTATCCTACTCCTCAGTGGCTGTTCCATCTTCTACCTTCTAAGCACCCTTTTTAGGTCTTAAGTGCACATCTGTATATGCTGGTACAGTGCTGACCATAACTTCAGCATTTCAAAATGGACAACACTAAAGTGGTATGAATAAGTCAAATGGAATGAGAAAGGTGTACACTTGGTTCTAAAAACTACAGTGGATAAAATCATCCCTTGCTTTCCACTTGCCTGTTTTATCTGATCACAAGTTCAGGTGGGCACAAATTGGTGTTTGTGTGTCAAGCCAGATCAACAGCACAGCTGCAAAAGCAAGCATTTGGATGAAGGTTCCCAACAAGTGTAGAGCAACACTTTCCAAATGAGCCTGTGTCTGACCTAAAAGTGTTTGAGCTGGAGAACTAATATATGAGTGCTGTCCATCCACTTTTATGAGGATGAAAGAGCTGCCAATTCCCAAAAAGACTGTTATGCTGACATTCTGCACATGTGAATCCCCTCTTCCTGTGGTGCTAAAGTCAAAAGGGGTCTTGCTGGATTTCACTGGGAGAATGTTTTCTTGATGGATTTGTAGATTTAGTGTTTGTATGGAGACTCACAGTTTTGAAGTTTTCATGCATTTTAGAAACCTGTGTTACTTAGATCCAAGCCTACCAAGGCAACATTCCTGGTAGTTGCATCAAATTTTCTTACCTAAGCTCCTTCTACTAGAGTTGTTACCACCTTTCACACAACAGTAGGCAATGAATTCCACCCAGAAATTGTCATTTATTCCCTGACAGGGACTGTTGATCCTGTAAGGGGCAACAGATCAACAACATATTTTCCTAAGAAAAGCAAAGGATGGTGGTGACAAAAACAGAAGGTATCTTCTGCCATGAACCTCTTAGAGAATACCACTTCAAAAGAACGGAGAGAAGATATGGTTTGGACTAAGAGACAGGCCAGATCTGATAATGTGCATCTGTGATCTGCAAAGGGGGTAGAATGGGAGGCATTATGTTGCATTTCCCTGCACTGTACTCTAGACCAGAGAGCCTGTGCAGCAGGGAAGAGCCTTACCTAGCCCTTCATGGATCTGTGGCTTAAAAGAATAATGTAGCCTGGAGTTAATGGAAATAATATGAAGGTTCTGTTTTAAACTTCTAAAACCAAGACAAACTTGAAGTGAAGGTTAAAACACCATCTCCTAACCTGCTTTATTTCGCTTATATGTTGCAGCATCACATATGGTATTGATATAGAAGATCACTCAGTATTTAGACTACTGCAGTGGAGTGAGTACAGAGCACCCGTCTTCATTTAGACTGTTCTTGCTTTCTCTGGTTTGTGTCTCAACAGTAATGTCACTCCAACAGAGCTTCCCCCTCCCCACCCTGGTTTTTGGGGGTTTAACAGATATAACACTGTATTTATAGGGCATATCAATGTGCGACAGCTTGCCACAGATCATAAAAACATTTTTCTGTTGGAAATGTTGAAGTTGTGATTTTCACCACGTGATCTCCAGTTCTCTAAGGTTTGTTCCTTTAATTGTAAATAGCCAGAAAGTCATCAAGCTAGCATTTAATAAACTTTTAATTTGAAATGGATTACCACATGTTGTGTTTGTTTACCCATTATTAAATCTCTTAGCAACATATCACCAGCAGAAACAGCATACTGTAGCACTGCATAGATACATTAAAAAACAAACCCATGGGGGATATTGGCAGCTAATAATATCTTTAAAGAACGCTCCAAGAAAAATAAATAAATATAAGCAATATCAAAGATTACTCCTAAAAATCTTGTTAGTGCAAATCTGTTTGGCAGGAAAATTGCAGATCTTCCATTATCGCCTTATTACCAAATTTCAGAGGTCTGCATGCAAAATACACTCATGCTCTTTCTCAGTTCTTAAAAACACATCTTTCTTGACTTTTCCAACTGAGCATCACGAGTTTTTCCAAGTGTTTCCCGAAAGCATGACCTATTTAGCTGCATCCTCTACGTGTATTTCCAAATGCATGTGAAGATTGATGGTAGGACCAAACAAGTTTGATCCATTAAGAGTTTGTCCATAATTCTTCATTGCTGATAAGAGTTGCCTGCAATTCTACTTTTTGGATCTGCTATTCATGGTTTGCTGCATCTCAAAGCAACTTAGCAGATATACAGGAGATATAAGGCAACAAAAAAGACCTTAATCCTCAGTAGAGTGTATGTTTACACCTCCATGCTTCTCTTATCAGGGTGGTTATATAAAAGCCTTTTGATCACAGTGCAGTTGCTGCTTAGCCTAAAAGCATCGCAGGGCAAACCTCATTTTCTTTATCTCTTAAATCACCACTAACTGTCTGAAAAATACTTCTCCTGGACTCTTTTCAAGTTATGCTTCCAACTTGAGCTGCCCATTTACCGTGCGAAATGATTATTGCTGATGTGTTCACTTTCTTTCCTTTCCATATCCTTTTCTTTCTCCTCCTGTCCCATCTGCACTGCATCACTGCTGCTGTTCTCAAATGCCTAAGGAACCTCTGTCCTGAAGAACGAACTCTCTGTTTCAGATTTGCAAGTAATGTTCATACACTAAAATCTATGGGTTGACTGAATGCTTCAGTTCATTAAAAAGAGAGAATATAGAAATATCTGTATAGCAAAAATGAATTCTTTTATCCATGGCAGTCTGATCCCACACACTGAAAAAAGAAAAGAATGACAGCAGCATCCTGCCATTCTTCTCATTAGTGGATCTCTACCAGTAGAGGAGCAATGTGTGAGCCCATTGCAGTATGGTCAGTTGTGTCCTCAGTGTAGCTACATCAGAAGGTTCACAGAGGCCAGGGAGGATCAGTCTAAAAGGAACGTGCAGTGATTTCTTTAAGAAAGCTTCTGGGGAGGTCTGCTGTACACAAGCAAATTATAATTGACCTTCCTATGGGTTACCACTTGATTGAATCTTAAGAGAATTTCAGAGAAGTAGCATAAGGCATGCTTCTGGGGCCAGAACTGTCTCCCTGCCAAATCTGAAGTCCCTGTTGTAGCCCAGGAGGTGCTAAAATTCTTCCAGAAGTACACAAAAAAAGCATCTTTTTCTTTTCTCTTCCTGTAAGTTTGTTGCCATAAACAGCTGAACTGTTACTGCTGTAACATTCCAAGCATTATTCAGCCTTAAGCATAGGCCAGCGTGGCCATTCCATCCTCAGCAATGAGGCTGGTTTGAATTGCTCACACCTGAAAACTAAAAATAGTCACAGTATTCCTGCTATAACAAATGTTGGGCCCATATCTGAATGAAGAAAATCTAGCTTAACAAGAACAATAATGACTAGCCAACATTGAAATGAAACTATGGGTTGCTCCAGTGAAAACCTGAATGTAAACATCAAAGTTTGAATCCATCACCTTGTGGTCTAGACTGTCCAGCCTTCTCTGAGACACCATTCTTTTCATCAGTGCTCGAATACATGAGGAGTTCAGGTGGCAGATGAAGATGCATACCACACTTATTTTGTTTATCTGAATCCTGTGGTAGTTTAATTATCTATGAAGAGGAGAAAAAAAAAAAAAAGGCGGTTCAGAATTCCACAAAGCCAGAACATACATGTTGTGCACTGTTTGTGAAGCCTAGCAGTCCAAGATATTGCTATAAGAATTCTAGGAAGTTCTCACTTCTCTGTACTCTGTTTACTACAGCTTTCTCCCATATAATTTTCCCATGTATGTCTTCCCCATGCTTACTGATTAAAGGAGACAAAGTAAATGGGAGGTGAGCCACAATCCAATTTCAGAATAGGATAGAAAAATATAGAGAAAACGAAACCATTTTTTAAAATACTAACCTGAAAGTAGAGATTGCATAACCAATGATCCAAGTCCTGAGAAATAAAATTTTCAATTTTTCTGAATCGGTCAACTTTGGAGTCATAGTGGCCCCTGAGGAAGGGACATTTAAATTTTCCCTCCAAAGCATTAAAATTGTTATCACATAAGGGAAAAGCTCCCCATCCCACTTCTCGATCAATCCAGGTATAGGTGCCACGAAGAAGGAAGAGTTCAAAGAGGAGTACCATGCCTGGCTTCATAGCTTTTCTATGTGGTAGAACCTTGCAAAGGAGGGAAAAAGATTTATTTATTACAAAAACATCACAAGGGAACTGATGTTCTTTTATCATATAAAGCTCTACAAACTTCATACCTTTGGACCAATTTTGCATGCTACAACAATTAACAACTCTTCCCAACAATTGTATATTTGAACAATTTTCCACTCCAACAAAAAATGCTGTGTATTTTCTTGTGTGGTTATTTTACGATTTCTTTTTTGATTTTCTCCCTTGGCTTTCTGAAAGCATTTGTTTTCTGTCTTTCTTTACCAGTGGTGGAAAACCATTGCCACTAGAAATCTTTAAGACAGAGTAACAAACCAACTGGGGAAATCTGAGGCGTCCCTATGAGGGCTTGCTGAGATTCACCACTGGATTCATCTTGCAGCAGCTTTGTAAAGTTCATCCAAACAACCAATAAGAACACTTGCAAACTTGCTTTTCACTGAGTCACAACTCTTCTCCACCCAGTTGTGGGAATGATGTTGGTACATAATAGCCTTCTTCCTTTAAATTAAAGCTCTTATTGCAAAGTATGTGAACCTCAGTGCAGGGTTTAAAAGGACTTTGAGGTAAAAAGTTCTCAGCATAACAGAGACTGGCAAACACAGTTTACACTTTTCATAAGATAGGTATAGATGTTCTTCTGGGCAGTTTGGAGCTGTGGAAGAGGGTTACCAATGCCTTGGGGCCTGGAACAATTGTGTTCCCATGGCAAAGACTTCAAATCTAGTGGTGAAGAAACACCCTGAAGTAATGAACTTATGTAAATCCCTCTGTAAGGTTTTGGCGGGTCCAGAAGAAAGAAGGGTAAACACAGAGAAAAAGAAACCTGGTCCTATGCCACATTTTTAACTGTTTTCTTTAATTAAGGTGGGCATTGGCCCAGGTTCTGTTGAACTATTCTAATACATTCAAAAGGACAAATAAAACCAAACCCACACAAAAGCTAGAACATGGAAGGTGACTACCATCATACCCAGGCTAACAGCTATGAAGGGTAGTCACCCCGGGGACAAGGGGAGCAAATACATCAGCTACACCTCTCACACACTGAAACATCTGCTTCACCACTGCTCCCACACATTCTCTGGAGAGAACTGGGACTGCCTAATCTCTTAAATAAAAAATCTTTGATGCTTCTTTAATAGAGACAATTTTCTGTTATTTGAACATTTTTTACATTTTATTGTTCCCGTTTCAGTCCTCACAGTTCATAGCAGCAAATGCCTTGGTACACTTGCCTGCTCAACACTACCTTGCCTTCCAGCCAAGGCAGAGACAGAGGAGCCTTTTCTCCTTCTCTTCTCACTGTGAACTGACACATACTTGCAGAAGGCCACAATATTCAAGAGCATCCTCTTACTCTGTATATCCTGTAGGATACACCCTCAGTATTTCTTGAAAATCAAGTAAGACCTCCAAATAGAAGAAATCCATTCAAACCAATCACCCACTATGAACAGCATAAAATGTCAAAGCCTTCTTGATTAGGAGGGATTTCCTCAACCATATGAGATTCTGGAGCCAATAATCAGCTACAAATCTTTACTGCTTCAAACATTTGTGTATGCAAGTACAAACCTCAATACAGCTCTTTCTTGATGTGTACATTTGAATACAAGCATTGCTCCTTTTTTACTCCTGGCTGAAGAGTAGGCAAGATAACAAGCATAACTCAGGTGCAGCCAAGATTTTTGTCTCTTTTTCTGAAACAGCAAGGGATTTGCCAACACCAACAAGTGCCATGTTAGGAGATGACAAGCGTTCACGGTTGCGCTGCATTCTACATCTTTTTTTGAAGAGGTGAATATAAATTATTGTTTCTAATAATATGCCTTCTTTTTTCAA
This sequence comes from Eopsaltria australis, assembly GCA_034509425.1. Lineage (NCBI taxonomy): Eukaryota > Metazoa > Chordata > Aves > Passeriformes > Petroicidae > Eopsaltria > Eopsaltria australis. The sequence continues at coordinate 1,324,865 of JAVTVJ010000032.1, read as the reverse complement.
GTTTTATATTGTGATTAGATAACAACAAAGTCATTTAAGGGAATATTTTAAAATTATAAATATTATCATTATTTTGAAGGTGTACTTTATATTAATTATGTAAATATATTCTAAGACTTAGTGTAGGCTTAAAATGAAACAGAAGCATCTGTTGAAAAATGCCATAACCCTGTGGCAGCTGCTATTAAACCATTAACAGTATCAGGTTTCATTTAAACCAGATTTACCATTTTCTGTAACAGCCCGTGGGAAAGCTAAAAACATTAGGCACAAATTACTGACAAAAGAGATCCTTAATCAAGCCATACATTTCATTTGGCTAGCTGGGTGCTAGATAGTAACCCCTGTGCTACAAATTAAAGGTGATGGTTACAAGACTGTGATCAAAGACTGTTACCTGCAATATCGAACAATGCCAAAGCATTCACAGATGCAATCACTGCTGTATTACAGCACCCTTTTCAGTTTCTCTCTTGCTTCCCAGGCTTACTATTTTCTTAAGAACAATTCAACAGTATATACTCTTCTGCTAGCTTCCATATAAACATTGGTCAAGCCGCTGGTGTAAGGGTAATCATTGTCACTATTAAAATTTTATTTCTTTGTTTCTGATTCACAGTTATTCTTCATTTGCTGTAAGCTATTATCTTGGACCCAGACTGCAGACTCACTCTTTGGGACTGGGAGCATCCATTTGTTTACAGTTACAGGAGCTGGGTGTTTAAACCATGCCATGATGGAAACATATAACCACAAAACATAAGCAAGGCCTCTATAGCACACCCATCTGCTACAAGGTCTGAGGTTGTAAAGACTATTGGAAGTCCTTAAGCATGAGCACTGACCCAGGTAGGACAGTGCCACACATCTCAGCTTACACAGTCAAATAAAAAATACCTGAAAAGTAAAATTTCTTTCCATTGAATCCATACAAAAACCCCAGCCAAGCCTCTGCCTGTTACTCTATGCCGTCATGACAAGCATTCATGCAGGTGCCTTTGGGGCCATGCTAAACCTTTTCCCATTGCCACAATGAACACAGTCTCTGTCACAGCTCACTGTCCCACACCCTCAGGGTCAGAAAACCCTGGGACAGAGGAGAGAGCTTGGTCTTGTGCCAGCTGCTCTTCATTAACCTCCTCCTAGGCTGTGAGCCTGAGTTGGGATTTGGGCATGGCCAGCACGGCCCTTAGGCATGGATGCACAAAGGCATTTAGGCAGACAGCTCAGATTGAAATCCACGGTCCTTGTATGCCCATGTGCCTCTGTGGGTTTGAGATGTGCTCAGGTACAGAGCAGGGAACAGCTCAGGTAAGTAGAGGAGGAGGATGGGGATCAGTAATTGCTCTCTTTCAAGAGTGTCAGAGCTGTGCCTGGGCTAGATAAGGCACAGGCAGCTCAAACTGAGCAGTTTGTTCCGATGGATTGTTTTGTTTCTGAACAAAAAAAAATAAAATCAGTAGTTATATTTTCCCTGGTGGTAGCAACCTCATTTGAGGCACTATCTGGTAAGTTAATCCACATGTCTGAACCAACAGTGTTGACATTCAAAGAGCATATACTACCTAAGGACAGCTTCCTGGGTTTTGATGAGTCTACTCTCCAACACCTTACCTCAATCACTCTTCTTGCTCAGATCAAATTTCCACTGAGGTGTGTGAGGTACAGAGACTTTTACAGTGCTATGAAAGCTTTGAGCACCCCCTTTTTACTGATATAATTTCTTCTGCAAGGAGAGATGTGGCAGAGAATAAATAATGCTTGTGTGTGCCTGCACAGGCACAAGTAATACTTCTTAGTCAGAAGTTAACAGTGTTGCATTTAATTGAATTAAATCAAAATGAACTAAAATTATCTCCTGCCACTATTTCTGAATTCAACTGTTTTATATCAGTTTTATTGTAATATATCTTACTTCCCCATATGCCACCACAGTTTCACTCTATGGAGAGAATGAATTCTATTTGAATATTTCAATAAACATATCCAGTGAGCTTTTGGGGGTTTCTGTCTGACTTACTCTCGGGTTTTAACCTTGTCAGAGAAAAAATAACCTTTTGCTTCTTTCCTTCGTGCCTTCAAATGTTTTCAATTTAGAAAAAAAAGGACAAAAGTCACATTACTTAATTCATATCACACAAAAGTTCTACCAATACAACTCAAACAGATTAAAGTAAATTAAAATATGCAAAGGCAATTTAATATTTACTTTTTATATAGAAGAATCTTGAAAAATGTCATGTAAACTAACAACCTATCATTTCTCGTTATGAAAACTGCAGCACAAGAATGTCACTGGCGTAAAACACAGGTAGAAAACCTTTTAAACAGGAAACAGCTCCAACCACTAAATAAAAATTACTTTACCATGTAAAATGAATAGTGCTGGAGATGAGGCTGTTATTGCCCAATTAAAGGGGAGTTTTCACAACCAGATTTCAAGCTCCCCCTGTTTATGTGCAAGGCCACATACAGGCAGAGAGAAGGGCATTCTTAGGAAGTGTTGGTGTAACTCTGAAATTTATAAAAGGCCAGAGGGGAGAAAATAGAAACATGGACTGAAGTAAAAATAAAATATCATGTTATTAGGGTTTTTCCAAAAGTCCCTATCTATCACCAGAATGTTCTGGAATAGCTGAAAACCTATTTCCCTGGCTTTCCGTCGCTGCCTGTCTTCAAACAGGTATCTGGATACAAAATAACACGCAAATCAGAGAAGAGCCATACAGTGAAAATACCACTCATTTCCCTGTTCTCTGAGAGAATAGGCCTTTCATGCCTGGCACAGGTCAAATGACTCCCTGACTCCTCTCCCTGCAGCTTGCAGATCTCCTTAAGCTTTTAATCTGTACCACTATCTTTCCTGGCACCTAGCTCCCCTGATAGCAGCAGAGTATGGACCAGAAGCTGTTGGGCCACGGCACACGAGCTCAGGCTCACAAACAGCCCAGAGCACAGGACAGCAGTATTTGTAAGCAGGCAATTTGTTCACTGCTTTCAGTGGTGGCAGAGAGCAGGATTCCTCCTGGCACTCTGTTCCAAATCACCCCAATGTCTCCTCAGGGCCACACCAAGTGCCCCAATGCAAACACCTGCCCTGTCCCATGCTACCAGGGCAGTGACAATTCCCCACTGCCTGCCTCTCCTCGAGGAGAGATAACTCAGGCCATAGTTAACTCCAGCAGCATTGCACGCATCACAAGTACCTTACACCAGAGGGCCAGAATCTGGCCTTTTATCTTCCCTAATATAGGGGAATAATGTTTGCATTCTGTGAGCTTTAGCCTCTGCATCTGTTGCTAATTGTCCTGGCACATCTGCTGCTAATTCTTTTCTGCTCATGGACCAGCAGGGAGTAGTAATGTATGGTACATCCAGCTCCTGCCTCCCCGAGTGCTTCTGGTGATATACTGGCCTGGATGGATTCTGACCTCACCTCATGAGGGAGAAACTGTCTTTGTGAGAGGAAAGCAGGAACCCCAGTTCCTTCTCCTGACACTCCCATTTCACTTATTTATCCCTGAGACCGATTTCAGCACAGTCAGAGCATGAGTTTCCCAGGATAACGTGGACTACAGACACGATACAGCAGAGTTTATTTCTTTTGTGTCAAGAGGACACGTCCTTTGCGCAGAAACCACTTGGAGCCAAGGAGTCTCATGAAGACGTGGCTCGTTCGGCATGCAGGGCTGAGTCACGCAGCAGTGCCGCTCTGCCTGCCCCAGGCTCCAGAGGAGGAGCAGCCAGCTTCCCTCTCTTGTTCCAGCAGCTGCTCCATCTCACATCTCTTCCCTGATGCTCTTCTGGATACCACGTCACACCTCAGGTAGCAAACTGTTCAACCATAGGCTTCAGTCCAGCCTGAGATGCAGCAGCACTCACTTGACAAGGGAAGCAATGCCAATTCAGAATTCATGCTCCTTCAGCATTTCCTGGATAGTCCAGACTTCGTTAGGCTCTGCTCTCTTTCTAGGAGAGGACAGGAAGACCAACCTCTGAGAACAAACTAGTTTTCCTTTGTGTGATCTGCTTAAAAATTGCATGATTAAGCAGGATCACTTTTTGTTCTTTGGTTGCATAAAGCACTCATCCCATTTCTGTAGTACAGTTTTGCAACTACTCTGCTCATCCAGAGCTCACAAATAATTATTTAAAATGTGAAATCCTTTAAAACCAGGTATGTTAAGGCAAAAAAAATAAAAGCATTTTCTGAGGGTGTTTTGCTGTCTCCTGTGACTTGCAAATCTGTATCAAAACACAGTTTAGGTCCCTTTTCAGAGTTCCAAACTGTCAGCTCTGATGAGTAATGGAGATGCTCTTTTTTTCCAATCACAGAATTTTTTGTTGGGGCTGGCATTTATTTTGTACTTGGTGTTCTCTGTTGTTTGGAATTTGCTTGGAGCTAAGGGTACAGGCAGAGGTTGCATTCTGCCTTCCTGCTGGTTTCCCCTAGATAATATACGACTTCTTTACAACTATTGTATCCTATGGCTCACATCAAGCTCTCTTATAGATATAATTTCCAATTAAGTAGGGAATAAACCATGGAGTGGTCTGGAATAAAATGCTGTCCCCAGACATTTTTGATGTTTAACATATGTCTGCTAGATTTACCAAAGCAGGCTACGTACTTTCCTCCAGTCAGATATGATGCATTATAACATAGGTCACACTTCTGAGGTTTTGGGGCAGCATGTATTGCTTTAAGGTGATCCAGCATACACACTGCATTCCAGCAGGTGTTTCCAAGAACTCCTCCACTAGAGCACAATGACCAGACAACATGTGAGAAGTACCTCCAATTAATCACCAAAAACCAAAACTTAGGAAAAGTAGTAACCTTTTAGATGTGTAAATAAATTGCACAGTGCTAAATAAGGTAGATGCAATAGATTATAATATGTAATAGCTTTGTAAGATTCTCTGAGAACATGCATTTTGAGGATCTGTCACAGAGACATCTAGCAAAAGACAGAGACCAAACCCCCAGACAACCTCAGATAAACAAAATAAAAGCAGTAAAAAGTATGAGCTTCTTCTCTGTGGAAAGAAACCATCAGAGCTGCAGTCTTCAAATAAATACAAGCATCTGCATAAGCTTAGTTCTTGAATTTACCAAAAGGTTCACGTAGCACCTTTTCATCCCAACTACAAATAATTGCATCCAGAGAAAATTTAAGTGGTTCTCATTTTGAAGTCCTCTGGCACTGCCAAGCACTATCTTTCTTCATATTGCATCAAACTCTTACGTTATGTCCTATAAAGTGTCCTAGAGCTAGATGTTCTTCATTTATGCCAGCATTTCGCTCAAGAATAAAATAAACCAGGAGGGGAGGAGGAGGGAGGAGAGGGAAGTTTGTGGTCTACTTTTCCTAATGATACCTTGTTTTGTAATTATTAAAAGCATCACAGTCCTTTGACAGCTGCTGACATACAGAAAATAATGTCCTTGAAACTGTTTGTTTCATCATATTTTAAGAATTAGTACCTTAGGTCATGTTAATCAGTTTCTGATATATGTAGTTTTCAAAATGCACTTCAGGGAAGAAAATGCTGGAAATGACTAATAACAACAAAGATATGAACTTTATTCATTACATATCTAACTCCAAATGTGAACATTATCAAAGTACTTTGCTATCTGAAGTATTTAGGAAGGCTTAAATAAATAATAAATCCCTCATTCAGTGAAATAGGACATCCTCTTGTTCCAAGCAAAAGAGCTCAAATTTATTAATTTTGTAGCTATATTTTAAAATGAGTGTCAGCCCCTGCTAGATGACTGCATGATAAGTGTCCTGAAACTTCAGGAAAAGGCACTAAATTTTTCACAGCATTTGTGTTTCATTTTCAGTATAATAAAAATATGGTGCCCTTTTAATAATGAATAATAGATCTCCTGGTATGATTTACATGAGTGGATTAAATGTCATGTTTGAAAAGTTGCTGTTTTATTCATATTGAATTTCCCTCAAGTAAAACAAAATGGTACCCAGCTACTGTTATAATATTGCTAGTACCTCGCCACGCTGATACATAAATATTAACCAGCTGATATACTCTTTAAAAATCCTCAGTTCTGTGAACTGTTCTGTCAGCAATGGTATCTTTTCATGCATATGAACAGATTTAGTACTATCCCAAGTTCCAGGTATGCTGGGGAAAATGCATAGCACCAGTGCATTCACACTTGTGCAGTTCACACCTCTTTTGCTGAAGTGCCAGTTTTGAAAGGCTCTCACAGAATAAGGATTGATGGCAAATGGATGCCGCAGGACCTGGGTTAAAAACCAGTTTGGGGAGCTCAGCCCTGACACAATAGTCCCTGTTTCTGTTCAGCAGTGCTGGACTGACTTCCCAGGTGACTGGACAGCGTAATGAATGTTTTTTAAATGTCACTTGCAGGCAGCCTCATTGGCTTATAGTGCCCTTCGCAATAGCTGAAAATTTCCTATCTGAAATTCCTTTTCTGAGCAAAAACTCTTTCTAGCAGGCAACATTTTTTCTAGAAAACTGTTTCAGAAATTGCAGATACTTGAAATAGGAACATATTCCTTAAAGGTTCCTTCGCTGTAGGCAAAGTTGGCAATTTTCAACAAAATATTTTGGTCCTGATAATTGAAATTATAGCTGAAAATAGCTTTTTAAAAGAAGAGAAGCATTTTTACCACACTCTAACTTTTATTCCATTGAAGACAATTTTGATTCTGAAAAGTGAGGATTTGTTCTTATTATAATTGTTTCATACAATTATTTTAATGTCTACTGAACTTGAGAAAAGCTGGCCAAAAAAAACCCAACAAAAAACCAATCCAAGCACTTTCTTTTTCTGAGTGAAATTAAATTTTTGCATACTGCAACTCATTTGTGCTCTCCAAGTCACCATTAAGGTGAAAAATCTAATCTGGACTTGCTACTACTGGGACATAATCCTGTGGAGTAAAACACTGCTTTAAATACACCATAATCAAAAAATATTTACTAACTGCTTAGGTCTTATCTATAGTAGGATCTTAGCCACCACGAGACAGCAATTAGGAAGTTATACTTGTAAAATTCTTGTTCTAGTGTAAAGATGATGCAGTCACGTCTGTTCAGGTGCTGCCAAGGACAACCTAGTAGCGTAATTGCCTTACTCTATGCACAAGTAAGCATCTCATCTCCTTTCCTATACTCTCCTTACTCAGCTTTCATTTCAGACCTGACAAAAACCTGGCAGTGCAAAAATATATTAAAAGTTTAAGAACAAAGCTTCTTCACCACTAGTTAACCTATGCTGCAATTTTTAAATCTCAAATTCACATGGAGTTTGTTTTATAATGCGCATGAAACTTCAAAATAGTTCTCACTTTGCCTAAACCATACAGCCTTAATCTATCAAAGCCTAAAGCACACTTGCATAAAGTAAATATATTAAAATATCCTAGAAATGCTGGGTCTAAAACAAGTCCCCTTCAGATCATGCAGGTCGTTGCTATTCCTGTAATTGTAAAAAGTCATTTGAAACAGTAACTGTGTTTTACCACAATCCAAAGCTTTCATACATGTTTCTTTCAGCATAATTTAAGGAAAATAGATGACTTGTGTGACTGTCTGGCCTTACTGAAGGATAAATAAAATTCAACTGGAGCTATTAGGAGCCTCTGTCTAGCATGTAGTCAGAGGTTATTGGGGGAGGTAGGTTGACAAACTAAAAAGGAGGACAATGAAGGAGCGGAAAGAGGGGAAGCTGGCAAGCTGGAGCAAAGAACATTGATTAATGAACAAAAAACATTTTTGAAAGGTCGGGTGTGCAAGTCAGACTAGCCCTGAGGCAGATCTAACTTACATGACCAGCACTTTTTGTACGCAGCAGGTAACCCACGCTGACACCAACTTTGCCGACATGACAGGGTTATTATTTTTGGAAGGATGTAGTGTTCTGGAACAATTTCTCTAATATATTAGTTAAAATTAGGCTTTCCTTCAATATCAAGCATGCATGTCTTCATTTTCACCATGTTTACACTGAACTCCTATTATTATTCTGGCCAGTGGAAACAAAAGCATTTTCTTCATTTGTGAGCACTTCTGTTTCTTACACCATAATATATCCCAGGGCAGCAGTGCTGTGTGTAAGATTCTGTTCAGACCCAAATGCTCATGGGAAGCTCACCACTAAGACCTCACTACTTACCCTAAGTTTTGTGCTAAATGCTAACCATCTGAAGCCTAAATTTGCCTCACATCTCAGCACACACCCTAAGGGATTCTTTTCAAAGATACCTTAAGGTTGTGCACCAATACCAAGGTGGAAGAACAGAAAGGTAGAGTCATCCAGGGTACAATATACTCTGTGTCTCCAAAATGAGCTAGCAGAGAGGGTTCTCTAAAATTATGGCATTAAGCTTTTGCTGTACATCACTCAGTAATGAAGATAGGGAAATACCAGAAGGTCATTGAATCCAGCTTCCCCTGTTCCTCTATTTTAAAAGAACTTGCCCAATTCCTGTACTCCAGTTCACTAGACTAAAAATGAAGTTTGGTGAAGATGCTAATTAAATTTTCCCTGTCAGGCTCCAAGAGAGCTTTGAAGCGAACTTGAAAGTGCAAAACCTGCAAAGACCTGGGAGAAATGCGATGCTGAAAGTAAGAAGCAGGACATGCTAGAGTCATTCAGTCCTAGTGCCCATTCTTCTCCTTTCAAGAAAATACTTCAAGGCAAGTAATCCGAATGGGTGATTCCTGCCTAGGAAGGAACCACAGCTCAGTGGTTTCTCTGACAGACACATGGATTTGTTTCAACATCATGTCAAAGTCCATTCGCAGTTTCCCTCTCTATACATGCAATTCTTTTTGCACCAATAGCTGTATTTACAGACACTGATAATTATCACTTACAGGTGATAAACAATTAAAAAGCAGAAAAAGTGACTTAGCAGCACTTTACACAAAACAAACCCAACATCTACACTGATCTATTTGCAAGTAACTGAAAACCTCAGTGCCATACATAGAAGCTGCTTTATCTGAAAGCTCTTTGGAATAGGGGCTGACTATCTGTTCTGAAGAGAGCAACAGAACATGTGGAGGAGGAAATCTGACCATTCAGGTCATACCACAAAATAAATGACTGAAAATGTTTCTCATTCTACCAATGCATCAAAACACACACCAAAAAAAAAAGACCAAAACAACAAACCCACACTGAGAGAGGTGAAGATTGTTTTTCAATCTGTAAAGAAGCTTTCATGTGCCAGAGAGTTTATCTGAGACCAATGCTCCAACCAGCACTAGGCATTAGCTACAACAGCGAGCAACTGACACACAACAATCCTGCCATGCACAGCATGCTTAGGCAGGAAAATATGTGTGCCTCAGTCGCAAAAGACAGAATAGAGCCTCAAGTGTTTGGGCTCCTTCCAAAATAATCCAAATGCTGCTTTTTTGGCAAATGGGGGTCAATGGAGCTAAAAACTCACAGAAGGATTTGGGCATTCATGTGTTTATATACACCCACTCGTTCATTTATTATTCCAAAGCTACTTTACAGAAATCAAATTACATAGCTGACAAGCTGCATAGATAAGGGAGAATAAAAGTAAAATTTAAAATTAGCTGACAACACTATATGATGTAGCATATGTTTGGCACCTTTAAAATGAGTGATGAGGGTTAACCTAGGGGGAAAAAAATTGCACCTTCCTAAATTGCACCTTAAATTATTAAATAAATTATTAACATTATGGAATGCATTAAATATATAAGCCTGAAGGAGAAAGGGCGGATGTGTTTTAACTTTCAAAGAAAAGACAGTGTATTTACGAAGTGTTGCTTACTGTCTGGATACTTTGTCCAAAGTGGATTTCAGTGTTGTAGAAGTTTCCACCATGACTAACAGGCCGCGTCGTCCTGGCCTGAGGCTGCTCCTCCAGTTCAGGCCACTCCACCACGGCACCACCTAAGCGGCTGAGGACAGAAACTTTGAGAGTGTAGAGGCCTTTAGGGACCTTATCTTTGACTCCCCTCAGGCATCTGAGGTGGATTTCTAGTGGCTGTGGCGTCTCAGAGCATTCAGCCTAGGGAGAAGGCTCAGAGTTACTGACCTGGGCTGGGCTGACTTTAACCATACAATTAGCAAGGACAAATTTCTTCCAGAAAATAACTACTGAAAAGCAGACAACACGCTTCTTGTTCAACCTGCAATTACCTACTGCTTACCAAGGATCTGCAATTAGGGAGGTCAAAAGTCATAGAGATGACAGATAAAAGAAAAAACAATACAAATACAACTAATAAAATGTTCGGCATCCTTGGGGGAAGGTGGAGCTGGTGAAGTATGACACCAGAAGACACTACCCTACAATAATGAGGCAGAATTAACTGGAAAACAATACCTTCAAAAGTACAGCATGCTTTGCAAGACAGGCACAACATGCGATGTGATGAGCAGGCTGCAGGCACAGAGTGAAGGACAGGGCAGGCCATGCTTTTATACTAATTATTAGCCTTAACAAAGCTATTAGTGCTGTGTAACACAGAGACTATCCTTTCACCTTCTGATTATCATATAATCAGATTATCTTAAAAATAGTAATCAAAGTGCAACACGTGTGGAGTTTAATAACAACCCCCTACAGGCACCTTTATTCCAAGTCCTGACGAAAGGAAACATGTGCTGCTTGCTGTTGACAAGATGTTGTCTGAGTTACAGAATGTTTAGTATGGGATAAATGCTGCGTACCAGAAATGCTTTTCTGGTGCTTTCCTTGTATGCTCAACTTCCCAGCTTGGAGGTTTGTGGAGGGGAACAAGCACAATGGCATGATCTTTACCCAACTTTGCCTGAATAATGGTGTAGGGTCTGTCCCACTGCACCAGTAGGTATTTTGGTGCTGCCCAAACACAATCTGCAGGGTCAGGCACACAACAGGGAGTCCCAGTTAGGCTCCAGTATTGATCTGAATGGATAAAACTCTTTCTGCCGCAACTAATTACATAGTGCTTAAAATCAGCAGTGTTGTTTCTCTTTTCCCCAAGAAATCAACTTCTTCCATTATTTTGAGAAAAGACTAGTGCTAGGTCTTCTTTTAGTGCAACCGGGTACCAGAACCCATGCCACACTTAGGAATCACACGGCTACCTTGATTACTAGGTTTAGTGGCCTCACAGTTTAAGCCTACAGTAGCTAATAATCTCTTTTTTAATCCTGTCTTGGATTTATTTTGGAAGAGATAGCATATTTCCATATAGATAGAAAGCTTCTGGAATTAAATTAAGCACTTAAATAAACAGTTGAATTTGTTAAACTTCTTTTGTTTCTCAACACAAACCATACTTAACAACTAATCTGAATGACAATTATTTTCAGCTTAATTAGAAAATCTTAATTAACAATGAAGATTTAACCTTAATATTTTTGATTTCTGAATCATATATAAAAAAATTAACATTATATGAATAAATAAGACAATCTTTTTAAACCTCAAGGCAGGATTACTGATGCAGGCAGCCTTCGTTATTAAACACATTCTAAATTAAACGCCTCTATGAATTTTATACTGAAATATATTGTGATAGTTTTGCATGCCAAATGTGACATTTTGTATTTTAGATTCATCTTCTGTAGTAATTTTGGAAATGTCATACAAACAAAGATTTTGTCATTTACCAATGGAATTACTATGCATGGCCGGTTAGCCATCTCTTTTCTGGCTCTTCTGGTTGTTTCAAGTCAGCAAGCCATAAAAAATCTTTATCTCTCTGAAACACAGCAATTTGGAAGATAATCGAATAGTGACTGGGGGGCAGAAACGCCAGTCTGAGGAATTATACCACAATCTCTCTTGCATTTACAACCTTCCTCAAAGCGAGTGTCAGTCGAGTAGGAAAAGGAGATAGAAGATTCATCATATTTCAAGCCTGTCTCATTTGCATGGTGGCATAGCTGTCTCATCTCCTGCTGAAAGACTTTGCTTGGCCAGCGCTGACAAACTGTTTTGAAGAACTCTTGCCATGTCCAAATAATCCATCATTAGTAGCTTTAGACATTCTTTTTAAGCATATGGTTACTTTTGCTGGAAAGCATATTTTGAAACCTGCTAAATTCTATCCTCTTAAACTATGAAAAGAGAAAAAATAAAACAAACAAACAAAAAGAAATAATAATGGCATGCAAGTGATCCAGTGATTTAGCAGTTCACATCGGGGAAAAGAGCACTCATGGAGAATCCCACCTTCCCACAAGGTCCTGGTGCTCCATTTAATCCAGTATTCACATCTGCAAGGTTACCAAAGCTGGCTACTATTTCTTCTTCAATTCCACTCTCCTCTGTTTTCAGTAGCTGACTACCCAATCTGCAGAAGTTAGAACAGGAAGAATGGAAAACAAATTAACTACCAGGCATACACAGCCTGTTGGAAACACAGCAGTTTGAGGCTTTCCTTGATCGTAAGACTTGCAGGGCATTGAGGAGAAACAACAGTGGGTTAAAGCAGAGAAATAGCCAGGCTTCAAAAATCAGCATTAAAATAAATAACAAGACCAGTGTTTCTCAGTCTGTGCCACAGGTTGACATAAGGAGCCCCAACTTTCACTGCCTGTCTGTAATCAGCTCTGTCTGGCACTGGGGCTTAGGATCTAGGTTAAGAACATTTCAGTAGGAAGCCATTGTGCCTCTGTCACCACTTTTGAGGACTGATTGACAGCTTCAATAAACCTGGACAGGTTTTTGGAAACAACTAATTCTCTGGGACATAGATTGCTCTAGAGTAAATTAATTCTATTTTTAAAATCTTTTTTTGTTTGTTTGTTTAGTCAGTTTGGGGTTTTTTTCAAAAAAATCTTGTAATTTTAAATGTAAATCTTTAGTAATTTATAAATCTTCCAAAATATATATAGGACAAGAGCTACATATATAAATTATATCCATGCACATATAAAAAATTTCAGGTGTATGCGAACCACTGAACCTTCCTTGTTATTCACGTTAACTTCTTTTGTATTTAAAGTGATTTGGGGGATAATTATACCAACTCAAAGTTATTGGGCTTTTGTTTTTGAAGAAAGGTCACTATAGCAACACAGAATACCAGCAAATAGTGCAAGAACAGCCCAACACTGGATAACCCAATGCTGCCCTGCTAAGTGCGCAGGATACACAAAAGGCACAGTACCCTATGGAGGAAACCTCATTCCTAGAACACAGCAGGAGCAAATTCAAAACTGAGTCGTTCACAATGAGCACTATAAAGCTGCATGCTTTGGCAATCCCATCCCATCTTTCAACAGACACAGAACCATGAGTAATTCCTCTGTTCCTAAGTGCCATCAGCATCTAAATATTATTGACCCTAAGTAAAAACATCTGTAGATGCTCTGCTGGCTTTGAAACACATCAGCTCTTGCTTCCACAACGTGCTTTAAGAGGCCAGGGAGGGTCAGTCAGTCACGCCAGTTCTGGCGATGCTCCAGCCACACTTGCCGGTGGAGCTGGGGCAGGCACAAAGAAAGACATAGTGGCTCCCCAAAGGTGGAGGCTGAGCAGGCTGTTCATGGCTCAGAGCCAGCCCAAAGCCATGCTGGAGGTCAAGGGAACTGCCTGCAGCTTACTGAGAGGAGCCAAGGAAAAATCACTGCATCAGGTACCATTGCAATGCAGGATTGACTTGGGTATCTACAACACAGGGGTCAGAGAACAGCCTGTCTTAGGCTGCTAAGCAATGCACTCAGTTAAGTTTTCAGCCACAAAAGATAATGCTTTAAAAAATCAAGACTCAAAAACAACAACATTTCTCTGGATTGCACTTCTGAAGCATTCCTTCAGTATTTTCTGTCTTGCTTTTTAAAAATTCAACACCAGTGTCATCATTCCCATTTTCCTCCTTTGCATGCTTGGTGATTATAAGAGATGTCTCCACATTTGTAAAGATTAATGTGGTTCATTATTAAGAAAATTACAGAGCCTCTGCAGTCATGCTAAACATCCCGGACTCATGCATGCATGCTGCTTAGGTAAAACATAGTTCAAATTCCTCTCTTCTGAAACAGGTGCTCCTGCCTCCAAGATCATGAGATATTGCCACAAATCAGTTTCTATTCAGACCTTGCCTATTTTTTTTTCTTTTAAATATGTACACATTTTCACCAGTAAAATTACCACTGGTTCACAGCTAAACAATTTTCCAGATCCCTCTACAGTAGAGTCGTATCACATGAATTCCTAAGCAATAATTGAATCAGTTGGAAGGTCTGTGAGGATGCTAGTGCCAACGAAGTACATGGAAATTTTGCCCAAGCCAGGACTGATGAGAAATAAGGACAAGATTCAAGTGCTAAGAAGTGAATACATGAAGCACAGGGTCAACCATCTATGAAGTTTTATCCCTGAGTTTCAATAGCATCGACTTGGATCCAGCTGTCCTAAACATAAGTGTAACAAAAGATGATTCTTGAATGGCTCTAACTAATTCATAGATCTGAAACATCTGAGAAGCTATAGCATTCTTCTCAAGGAGAGATGTTGTTTGGAACTTCGTACTTACTTAGCTTCTCATGATGGAAATTATTTCACTTAATTTGGTTAGAGTTGTATTGACACAGGGGTTCATTAGGACACCCATTTGCTTGCAATTCAATTTAAAATTAAATACACTTTGCTATTGATTTTATTACTTTTAAACTACTGTATCTATTGCCTTTATTAGCTGCTAATACACAATTATGAAGGTAAACAGTTTTCATTACTGAACATCAAACATTTAAATAACCACATTTCTTAGTTGCACAATTTTTCTCCTTTCCCTCCTTTTGCTGGGTATTAGATTGAAGACAATAATTTATTCCATGAAGTTAGGCCTCTCTTGTGCTCAGCAGCATGCTCATCAGCTGTCACAGCAGAACATGGCTTCCTTTGCTCTATTCATGACGGTTGTTTCCTCCATTCATTTCTTTACAGGTAATTTGATAAAAACTTGATCACAAAAACTTTGCCCCAATTCCTATTTCCTTCACTCAGTAAAACTAATTCAGAAGCAAGGCTGAAGGATGCTGGGAGAAGCCCTTTGGTCACCTTTCGAAGTGGGCTGTATGTAGCATTTAAAAATTACAGTCCATGCTGGGTATCTGAAAACAGAGGTAATCCAAAACAGAGACCTCTTTCAAATCACAGGCTTAATTTTTCTAGGCCTGACATCCTTTGTTTGGGAGAAATTCCATTCATTAATATCTGTAAAGAACTGAAAGACCTTTAGAAGGAAAGTACACTAGATGGAAGCACAAAGTCGCCCTTATCTGACATACCTTTGAAAGAGTTCATGAATCCTGGCTTTCCACTTCTGTTTCTTGTGGTGAGAAGCTCCGTTGTGCTTTGAGTCCCACATGCCAAGAAGAAAAAGAAAAATCAGAATTTATTTCCAAGTGAACTGAAATAGCATGGAAATAAAAGCCATAAATATTCAATTTTCCAAAGGTTTGCCTTAGGTTTTCTGGTTGAAGCTTTTCAGAAGAAATGAGGAATTTCAGCCACCATTATTTAATTTCCTTTTTTTTACCTATAATGTTTTTCGAAGTGTTTTCCATGTTTACTGCATTATTTCCAAGAGAAACTGAGCTCTCATCTTGTTTTAAAGCTTTTTTGGTACAATGTATATTTGTACACAGTAGTGTCCTACAGTCCTTATTATTACGAGACCTGATCACATATGTATGACTATACATAAGCATAAGTACATTTATGTATGTGCAAGTGTGTTTGCTCACATATAACAAAACAGCATACAAAGCAGCTAGGCATAGACCACACAGCTCACATCTTAAACCCTTGCTTTAAATCTGCTCCAAATCTTGATGTCTTTCTTGTCTCACCACAAAAGTTTTCAAATGTTTGGTGAGAGGGACTGGCATTTTTGGAGGTTACAGTGTGTGGGAGGCTAACACACATGAGCAGTCCTTTCCCCATGCAGTTCTGCAGCTCTCCAGGATAAAGCTGGAGGGCTTGAAGTTATTTTTCTCTTGTACAGCAAGCTGAAAAAGTCTTTCCATCTAGAAGCTAGCATCAGCATCTATTAGGCAGTGTTCTCTGTGCAAAAACTCATAACAATAACTGCTGAGGGCTGTACACTCATAAAAACAAAATTCTTCCCCCTGACCTGCACTGTTCAGAGATCTTGCTGAATATTCAAGGACATTTCTCATGTCTGGATCTTCTATTGGTGTCCCTAAGACTGACATAAAATGTGAATACAACACTGCCAACACAGAAGAAGGCATCCTACTATGCACCCTATACTGTCATCTAAACAGTGTGAAATTATGCTCCACTTCTACTCTCATCAAGCCTCAAAGGCAAAAAATCATTTTGGTAGGGAGACAATGCAATAGTCAATGGAGAAAAATTCTCCATTGGGGACTCCATATCTGGCTGTTAGACTCTCTCTTTCAAATCTCTAATTTTTTTGACAAATTTCTGACTGTTTTCAAGGAAGCTTGGAAATGTCTATTGAAGACTAAGGCAAAGCATCCTACTCATTACCAAAATGAAAATTGTCAGAGTGTAAACAGACAAAAGCCTGTGCATGTAGCTTTCAAAGTAACTTTTTTAACCCTGTAAAAGTAAAGCAGAGACAACATGGTTGCCTTAAAGAACAGTGTGATTTGTGGCAGCCTCAGCAAATATCCTCAGATGGATGCAATAAATCCTCCAGGTCAAGCATCACATATAAACAATTACAAAGGTGACATGACCAAACTAGCAAAAAATGAGACCTTTCAGCTTTCTATATTGCAATTGTGTCATGGGCAATGCTTCCTTCACCACTGCTCCTCCACTGGTGAGAACCAAGCCCTCCTGCTCCTGAACAGCTTTTGGCTAAAACTGGGATTGTCTACAGCAGGACCTATTTCTCTCCCATCCCTACTGGCACTGATTTTCTTTCCCCAGGCTGGTAAATCACCACCTACACCACTTCCCCAGGAAGGGCTGGGTGCTGGCTCTGCTCTGGAGTCCTGCTCCAGCAGAGCTGGCAGCTGTCTGGTTAGGGCTGTCAGACCAGCCTTATGACACTTCCCACAGTCCAATGGGCTGCAGTCACCAGGGAACTTGTCAAGAGGTTTCAAGTTTTGGGCTGAGGCAGTTAAAGCTAAAGTTCAGAAAGTTGGAGTCGTGTTTGGTTCACATTTTTTCTCCCGGACGCAGCTGTTGGTGATGTCTGTGAAAGTTATTTTTGAGGTGAGCACTTAGATTAAGAAATAAGATGAAAGAGTAAACTCACTTCATGTAAAATACCAAGTAGCCATAACATTGCAGCAACATTCAGACATTACCACTCCAGGCTTACACTGAGCCAGTAGTAAAGAAATTTTCTTTAAAAAAATTTATTTTATTACCAGACTCCCACAGCTGTCCAATCCCCTTGTTTATCTTCCTAATCTTAATTAAATAATGAATATTCAAAAGAAAATATGAATCAAGCTTCTCTGTATGAACTGCACTGTTTTCCATCTCTGCCTCTGAAGTGGCAGTGGGAATATGATTTAAAACTATTTCTTCTGGATCCTAGTAAAATATTTGTCACAGTGTGTCATGATAATTTTTAAAAAGCTCTATCATCTACCTAATAAATTTGTTAAGTTTATTCAAATCTTATTGAACAGGAAAAGTGCAATGAGTCATGGTTAATATTTCTTTACCTATACTAAGAAAAAAAAATATATCAAAAATTCAGTGCTTAAGGTTCTATTCAGAAAACCTCTATGAGTCTGTAATACATCTTCTACATGATTAAAAAAACAGGAAACTTGCTTTAAAATGAATTATTCACCACCTTGAATAAATTTCCATCTTTCCTATTTGCAAAACCCCAAAGTCAGTTATGTAAATTTTAACCTACACTAATTACCTCAGGGGTGTGCAAGCTAAAGGAAAGTAGATGCAGTAGAAAAAAAAAAAAATCCCAGACATTTCCATCACCAGGAAGCAATTTAGTAGAGGAAAAAAAATGTGTAAATTTTTATAAACAGAACAGCCCATATATTTTTTTTTTAATTTTTTTTTTTTAATGTGGAATAGTCCTTTTTGCAGTATCCATTGAATCAGAGCTTTACTGGAATAAACCAAGTGCTGTTTCTCAGTGGCATATACCATGGCACACATAGTGAGGCGCTTGTTTCTCATCATGACACCAGCATTGTCTAGACTGTAACAACGACCCATTGTTGACAACGGGCGTTCCCAACAAGAAGGCATGAAATGTGGTTTAGCTTCAACTCTGTATAGACATCACGGGCCCCTTCAGAAAATAAGTGGCTGAAATCTGCGCACTGCTGGTCTGGGAGGTGCTGGGAAAAGCCAGGAGTTGTCTGAAGGCAGAAGGGCTCAATCGCAGCCCCATGCTGTCCTACTCCCCATCCTGATAACCAGGCTCTGCTTTAGCTGTGAGCCAGCCCCTTCACACGTCTTCCTCGGTTTCTTCATCGGCCGTCTTGAGGTCCAATTACACAAATGGCCCATCTCCTGATTTCAGAGCGCGTGGTCAAGACCAGGACTTGAAAAGGTCTTTCATTCTGGGCTCAGCCTAGACACACACAATGGTGCACATTGTTTTTGTAAAGACAAGAACCTGACTCAACACTACTAATCAGTGATAACTGGTTATTTTCAGCATCAGACTACTTCACAAATGGCAGGACTTGATTGTACAGTACTTTTCAATTTGGAAAAAAATTGAACAAAATCCCACCCAAACACATCCTTTCCTCTTGAAAGCAAGACCACAAAATTCAGCAGAGCTTTGAAGCAAAATCAATTTGGCTTTTATTGTTCAGCAAAAATGGAGCATTTAGGGAAAACATTTACACACATGCACACCCCTTTTTGGCCAGTCCTAGCAGTGGTATTACAGCCTTCTGGTGAGGACCTCTCCCCATTGGACTTTAAAGTCAGTGGAGCACTGGCCTTGGTGAAATTCATACTCCATGCAAGTAGTTCTCTAGGGGTCCACCTTCCTGCAAGTCTTCCTCACCAGGTCAGGGTGGAGCAGAGGCAGCAGGGAGACACAATCTGTGGGGTCTCCAGCAGCCTCACACTGCCCACAGTGATCCCACATGCAGAGCTGGTGCTTCCCCTTCATTCCACTCCTTGAGATGTCACTTTGGTTCATCACACTGCAGGTAGTGCTGGCTTTTTTAAGGTGTTAACAGATGTCCAAATAAAAACTTTTACTTAGAATTTCCATTTCTGCATCCTAAAATGGTTTTCAGTGATGGAAATCCTGCCCAGTCTAGACTAGAAACAAAACCCAGATCTCTAGTCCCACTGGTGTCACCTAGTTCTCCTCCTTCGCAATCTGGCTGCTATGTGGAGGTTCATCCCCAGTGACTTCAATATCTAATGCATTGTACACCACAAAATAGGTAAAAAACGAAGAAACATTTGAGATGGACAAAAAAGAATATTGCGAGAAAACATTCTTTTCAGACAAATTGAAATTCTGAGAGGGTTATCGGCTGCATGTTAACTATAGAGAGACCACAGGGAAGGGAGGCGTGGAGAGGTAAGTTAAATGAGTGCCCTTCATAGAAAGCAAAGACTCCAGTAGCTGGATAAGACCTGCTCAGAAAATTGCATTACCCATTACCTGTTGGAATTTGAGTGACCTTATCAAGGAGATGACCACAAACCAGAAAGTAAAGTTGTGCCAAACCCTGGACTCGTGGTGGTATTATTGATGGTACACTCAGCCAAAAAATGTGCCACAAACTCTTAGATTTTTTTTAAAGAGAAAGAGAAAAAGCAACAAAGCAAATCCTCCCGGACTTTCCTTTCAAACAGAAACTTAATTTACTGTTCATGAGAATCAAATTAAATACTTAGACAACTGAGTGTTTTGTAGCAGAACTCAAACTCTCTTTTAAAACTGATACTGCAGAACACAAAGTGAGATTTACTTGAGTCATGCTACAGCCTTATTACACTGAGTAATAGAGATACATTTAGTGACAATTAAATTGATTATTATAGGCTGATCATTTTGATAAATCTGTAAAGCACTGCATTATCTCTAACAATGCAGCAAAGACTGAGCCACCAGTCAACAGAGGAAAGTAGTATTCTGCTACCAAGGTAGATACTTTTATAAGACATATATATCAAAGACACCACTTTGGAACAGATATAGAAACTAGATCCAGCTGTAAAGTAGGTGTGATAAACAAGGACCTGAATTTCCTCAAAATTCAGAGATGTTTTCACTCAGCATTTTGATCCAAGATTACAGGACTAACAAATTGAAAGAACTTGAATGACTTTGCCTAAGATGCATTGAAAAAACTCTGGAGGGATGTCTGCTGCAGAGCTACCCAGCTTCTGCAAAACAAAGCTTTTGCCTCTCCAGCCTCAAAACAGAGAACTCACTCTTCTCATTTCTGTCTTGCTGTTCACAGAGAGATCACCTGTAGCTTCTTCAGAACCACCAGGTGCTCCCTCAGATGCCTCCTGTTTCATAGCTGAGAAGATATAGCTTCAAGGTCATAAACCTTTGGTATCCTCATAAAAATCTACAGAGTGTTGTAAGTGAATGCAAGGCCATTTATGAGAACGTCTGACAACCGCAGATGAGCACTGAAAATATGTAAGGCTGAAATTTGCCATTTGCCACTGATTAAGAGACTTTAAGCAGAAACATCTTAGCCTGTCAAAGTTCCACAAGTTCAGGTGTCTCCAGATTAGCCTAGAAATCAACAGCTACTAAGAGGATTCAGGCATGTTTACCCTAAACAGTAAGATATAATGTAATATGCTACCAAGATATGGCGTAAGACAGCTACCACATTTTATTATGGAAGACATTCCCTCCAGTATAAAGCCATGTAGCATGAGCAGGGCCAGTGAAAACCAAAGCTAACTATGCCAGTCTGTAGATCTAAAATGAATAGTTTACATTAACAATGAAAAAGTCTTCATAAGCCATGTAATGAACTTCAGCATTTTAAAACCTTTTTCTACTCTCTGGATACTGACAGCAAATCGGGACGCAAACAACTGAAGGGAAACTGAAAGGAAACACCGATCGGAAATGCTGAAACATTTTTTGTGGTTTTCCTCCATTCTTCTTCAATTTAAAAATGTTTGTCAATTTCAGCACAGAATGTTTTTATTATTTGTAAAGCCTTTTCAAAGTCCCTCATGAAACTTTACTCCTTTAATCCTCTTACTGTTCCACAAAGCAGGTATCTAATTTTAGGTCTGTTTTGCAGATCGGGAAAACTTGAGTCATGGCAACAAATTTGCTTGTTACAGCTGCCCAAAAAAATCATGTTCAGGTCGGAGGTTACAGTCTATTTCATCTTTCTGAGTCCCCGTTCTTTTTTCTATCAGTAAAGCATTGCCTCACAAATCTACCTCCATTAAAATTGTAATCAAAAGCTATAGACTTGAACTTTATCCAATATCTTCCATTTGCACTTGTTTTCACATCATCTTCTGTTTC
The DNA here is from genome assembly GCA_034509425.1 of Eopsaltria australis. Classification (NCBI taxonomy): domain Eukaryota; kingdom Metazoa; phylum Chordata; class Aves; order Passeriformes; family Petroicidae; genus Eopsaltria; species Eopsaltria australis. Next base: position 1,303,400 of record JAVTVJ010000032.1, on the reverse strand, counting down.
AAGTGTGCAGACAGATTTGAACATTTTATAATTAAAAGAGACGTTCACTTACAATTAGTATATGAAAATGACAGAGAGGGAGAAAACACTTTAAGTACAATTTACTGTATGATTGTCTTAAATGCAACAGTGGCAATGATGAGTTGCCGTGCCTAATGATTTTTCTCTGCGAAGAACAGGCGTCCTGCAAGCCCCCATCCTGCTCCAAGTCTCTGCTGAAAGGAAAGGAAATTGTTTCTCATATTCTGCCGAGATCCTTCTCTGATTTGAACGCTGATATGATCTAATGTGCTGACATATCATTGAGTGAACATGTTAACTTTATTATATATTCTCATCATAACCACCTAGTCCTGAAAACTGCATCTTGTCTGAGGGTCTGGCACAGTAATGAGAGAAACCAACTGTGCTACACAGGTTGCCAGTGGGCTGAACAGCAGTGATGATTTTTCAGCTTTGTACTAAATAAATAGGCAGGCATGTAATGCAACTGGACTCTCTTTCACAGTATTTCAGCATCTCTCAGCTTCCAGACTACCTATTTATATTTCCCACTAACAAACTGAAATGAGCTCCAAAGCTCTTAGAAAGTCAGGTTACAGATGAACAACCCAATACATCTCAAGAGCAGGAGCTTGGACTAGACAGACTCCAGAGGTCTGGTTCTTCTACACTTGAATTAATATGTTCTATGAAGTAAAGGTCAGAGATACCATACAGCGCAGGTTCCACCAACAAATTCAGCTCTACTGTAAGACTGCAGAAGCAAAATGTTCCAGCATTTAGAGCAATTCCTTTATCTGCAGCTCAAAATCCGTGTAGTCTATTAATGCTGCTAAGGAGTCCCCTTGTCATAAAAACTAACCAAAGGTAGATTTATCTACACCTATGACTACAGTTTGGCTTCAAATGTAGTAAAAATACAAATAAAACAACCCTGGGAGGAAAAATCATTCTGGAGAACACATGAGCAATTAAAAATTTGGTTATATTATACTTATTTTTTGCAGATTTGTGCCTCTATTCATCAGTAATGCTGACTCTTTGCTTAAAATCCTCATTTGAGTTCTGCTTCTTTTAACAGGTGGTCAGTACTTGATGAAGTCTTTTAAACTTCATCAGGACTTGGCAATCACTAATTCTCTTTGAAGGATCTTTCCAATTGCCTCTGTTTATTGAACCATAGAAATGGACTTCCTTACTGGAGTTTATAGTAGGATAATGAGCCAGAGAGCTGACCAGTCAGATTACCTTAAGCAGCAGCAAAAGCAGTATCATCATTTACAGCAGCTGTAGGAATCATTGTTCCAGCTCAACAGAATATCAAGAATTACTTCAGCTCGTTAATTGCCCCTCTGATCTTAAAGTGTGAAAGAACACAGTAAAAAACTAAGTGAATTAATTTTCAGTGAAAAACATAGGAAATATGGAAGAATTTAATTACTCCCATTTAAATATTTACTTAAATGAAACTCATATAATCCTTGGACAAAGCAATCAAAAAAGTATTACAATTTAAAAGAGCAGCTATAGCAATATTGTGGATAATGTGACAGCACAGCAACAGACTATTTGCAAACATAAAGAACATTTTTCCAGAATTTTGCTTATGTTTACGTTAATTTCCATGCTCCCTCTTCAATTCCCCCACTCCTTAAAAAAAAAAAAGTATCTGAGTGCCCAGAAGCAATGAGGTAGGAACCCTAGAATTTGGAAGGTTCCCAGGTTTCCAACCAAGGATACAGGAGTAAGCCTGATAGAATAAAGGTATTTAGAAATCTCAGATTGCCAACCTGCAGGGTGGAAGGGTCCCCTAGCCACATATATGGCTTCTACATCAGACTGTGGGTCTGCTCAGTGGGTGCTGACACACATCCGAGGGCCACAGACTCTCACTAAGCAGTAAATCCAAAGTCCAAGGGACAGAAGCCCTACATCCCAACCATTGGGAAGTTCACCTTTTATTTTTGGCCCCCAAACATAGGTTTCTGTGATATTTTTTTTCACAAGCCCAAGAGCAGGCTACCTGGTAGAACTATAACGGATTCAATGAGCTCAGCCTAAAGATAGATTTCGAAAGAAAATTATGTACTAAAGAAGATACCCATAATTTCTACTATATCATGCAAAAGAAATGGAAACCATTATACTAACTGACTCTAGAAAATGCTTTGACAGTCAAATAATGAGTGCAGCATATAGGTAGCTTGCCTAAAATGAAGTCACCCACTTTTAAGACATGGTGAAAATTAAACATTGCCAGCTTCTGTATTCTTGACCTGTAATTCTCAGGAAGGGAAAAAAAAAAAAAAAAAGAAAGAAAAAGAAAAAGAAAGGAAAACAAGGAAAATATCCCCACCCCAACTCATTTGCACACAACACTCATTTAAACTCTTGGTAAATGTTACAAAGTAAGTTTCTGCTGAGGAAAAGTCACCTTCAACTCTGCATTTTATTTAGGTGCATACATTCCCACAAGGGTGATACTCAGAGATTACTGTACAATGCTTAGTAGGTGAAAGCTTTGATGAGGGGAGGTCTGCCGGTACCATCAGGACATCAAGAACTTTTCAGGTCTCTTCCAACCCAAACCATTCTATGACATGACTCTATGACAGTATTATCCAATGGGGTAGAACAGGCAAGCAAATGCATGTTGGTGTTTTATGTCACTGAGGTCTGATCCCACTGGTTAAATTCATGATTGGAGAGCAAATTTACCATCTTACATAGTACCAAATTTTACCCATGTTCTATCCACTATTAATGAAAGGAAAACTGATCTCTCCATCATCATATAAATTGATCTCTGTGACTTGGCAAGGAGTCAGAGCAGCGATGATAATGACCCTGTAAAAGTATTAGATCTAATACCCTGAGGCATTAACCTTTGTTTAACCAAAAGGTAAATCTTTTGATGAAAGACAACATTTTATTACTATCCACCTGCAACAAATAGCTCATTTCTTACTACTATAACTCAACTGCTGGTACTGAAGAGGAAAACTTGCACTTTACTTTCAGAGGCTCTTGAGTAATTCACATTGAGGTCACAGATCAAAACTGATTATATAGTGATGATGATCAAGTCCTGCAAGGTGCTATGCCCTGCACAGAGGGGTAAATGTAGCAGCTGAAACTGATAGAGAAACTGATAGAGAGATGGATGCTGTGAAAAAATTACCCTGGTAAAGAATACTGACTGAGTTGCAGGAGAAGGGGGTCCAAACAGGAAAGAAGTTCTTGGCTTGTGGGGCAGTACTAAACCTTTCTGTCACCCCATTATTTTTTTTTTTTCTGAGAGAACCTACATATAACTGAGTAGTCACTTTTATTGTCTCAGTTCAGAAACAGCTGAAAACCCTAGAGCTGGTATTTTTCCATAGCATTTAAATTAATGTATAGCAAGATTATGTTGCCAAAAGCCCATCAAGTGCAATCCCACCCCAGTCACCACTGTTTGCTCCATCTTCAGCAGTCTGTCATGTTTTGTGAGCACCTGATCTTTAAGCAAACACTGCAAGTCAGCATTATTTCAGGTATTTCCTTGCATATTTCTCTGTCCTGTTAAGATCAAGTTCCACCCATAAGCACGGGTCCCTGCATTGTCTCATGACAAATAGTTCTCTGTGGCATTCTGAATATCCAGCCCTGGTTGTACCTGCTCAGTTTCTACCACAACACAGTCCCAAGTTATGATTTTCTTGCAACAGAGTTTATTTTTCTTTATTGAAAGCAAATGTCATTGGGGCCTTTGAAATCCTTGGGTCTACATGGCAGGTCACACAAAACAGCACTGCTTGCCAAATTTAATATTCTTTAATGTATTTGTTAACAGAACATTGACATCTGTTTAATGCTTACTTTACAAGAATCCACCAGATCTCCCCTTATGCATTTCTTGCCAACCTCAGCTCTTGGTTTTTGCATTTACAGAACAGGACATGAAGTAAGAAACAATACAGCCTAAAGTTCCAGAGCTAAAATCTAACATAAACCCTTTCTCCAAAAAATATTATTTTGAAAAATGCATCTGCCTTTTCAAAAGCTTTGAATCACGCACTGAGCTGCTGTGTAAACAAAAGCCACCCATTTTTTGCAATGCTACAAAGCAAAGAAAAACAATGAACTAAGGGATAGATAGTTGGTACATAGCTATCCTTTTCATGCCAATGTTTCCAGCAATGCTCCAGTGTAAATCAGGTGCCTCATTGGAGAGAATTTTGGCAGCCTAAAAAGAAACAGCAGCAACTCAAGTGTGTTTCTGAACCTCACTTATAAAACCAGTCTCACATACTGTAAACACTCACATGGTATTTTTAACCCTTGGGATCCCATGGTTTTTCTTCATTTTGTCAAAACAAAGGAATGTGAGGGAGATGTCTGTTAGATTCCTTTACTCAGCCCAAGGGTTAATTACTCAGTTTTGTAGACATTTGAAAATATTATGCTACCTCTAATGGCAAAATTGATAGAAGCCTGTTTCAGGATCACTTTATGTCATTATGGCAGATTAAATTAACTAATCATAAATTATGCTGGCTAAAGTACATCTGCTACTCACTAAACTTGCAGAGAGAAGGGAAGAGTTTTTGCTACTGAATAAGTAAATGCCACGTACAGTATTAAAGACTTCTATAAACCAATAAACATACGTTCAAACAGCAAAAGCTGGAACTATCCCAAAGCTGCAGCAGCAGATTTTGAGTAGTCTAACAATGAACATGTAGCTGTTGTGGAAAAGCATCAACACTGCAGTGCTGCAGGGGTGTACCCATGGATCAAAGAGTAAAGATGTCCATTAAAGAAAAAAGAAGATAAATTAAACAAGAATTAGCATGCTCACATTATTGCTAGAGGTCTTTGAATACCAATACAACTGTAGTGGGTTGACCATGGCTGGATGCCAAAGCCCACTCTCATTCCCCTCTGCAGAAGGACGAGGGAGGGAAAATGTAATGAAGGGTTCATGGGTTGAGATAAAGGCTGGGAGAGATTGCTCACTAAAGACCATCACTGGCAAAACAGGCTAGAATTTGAAATGTTAATTGAATCTATTACTAACAAAATCAGAGCAGGATAATGAGAAATGAAATAAGGCCTTAAAAACACCTTCCTTCCAGCCCTACCTCCCCCCTACACCAGCCCGGGGAGACTGGGAATGAGGGTTACTGTCAGACCAACACAGGTTGTTCCTGCCACTGCTCAGGGAGAAGAGTCCTTCCCCTGCTCCAGTATGGGGTCCCTCCCGTGGGTGATTCTCCATGAACTTCTTCACTGTGAGTCCATCCCATGGCAACAGTTCTCCACAAACTGCTCCAGTGTCACTCTTTCACATAATACAGTCCTTCAAGGACAAGTTACTCCAGTGTGAGTCCCCAACAGGATCGTAAATCCTACCAGGAAACCTGCTTCAGCATGGGTTCCTCTCCATGAATCTGCAGATCCCTGCCAGGACCCCCCAGCATGGGCTTCCCATAGCATCACAGTCTCCTTTCAGACATCCACCTGCTCTGGTGTGGGCTCCTCTATGGACTGTGGGTGGATCTCTGCATCCCCATGGTCCTCCACGGGCTGCAGGGGAACAACTGCCTTACCATGGGTGAAGACTGCAGGGGAATCTCTGCTCCGGCACTGGGAGCAGCTCTTCTCCCTCCTTCTCCATCGGCCTTGGTTGGTGTCTGCAGGGCTCTTCCTCTCACATATTCTCACTCTGCTTTTCCCTGGCCAGAATTACAACTGTGCAAAAGCTTGCCTTTTTCTTTTTAAATAAATATTTAAATGTTATCACAGTGGTGTTACTACTATTTCCAAGTGACCCAGCCTTGGCCAGTGTTGGGTCCATTTGAAGCCAGGGAATGGCTCCGCCAGACATGGGGGAAGCTTCTGGCAGCTTCTCACAGAAGGGACTCCTGTAGCCCCCACCACCACTACCAAAGCCTGTCCACACAAACCCAATACAAGGACACGATGTCAAGTGTCTACTCCCAGTGTCAGCTCTTCCATTTTCTGTTCAAAGAGGCTGAATACACCATTTCTGTTGGCTTTCAAGGAAGGGATGAATGAATAGATCACTGATCTAGAAGACAATACAGATTTTACAGTGATCCTCTTCTTACTCTCTGTATTGCAGAGAGTATGACAGCTAATACCATGTCAGTGGGACTAAATTCCTTAGGAGGGCATGAAAAACTGAAGTTAGAGACATGTGAGAGGAATGGACAGAAAACACAGGCACTCAAGACCTCTTTGTTGCAAAGTAAAGAATGAGTCCCTCTCTGAATACTCATGGTAGACCAGCTCAATCAATCACATTAAATGAGGACTTCCTTTCTTTTGGACTACTATAAGGAAAAAATATTGTATTGTATTACATGTAAATTCACATGTACGTAGTTGTCAGTAAAAAGCAGAATGTGGTTTTGGGGTGACCAGATAGATTGATTCTGTCTGGGAAACAAACTCTGCTGAACACCTCCAAAAAGATTCCAAGTAAGATGATCAGCCATGTGACCACATTTAGAGGGAGGGTAAACAAAGTTTTGACACATCTATTGTGTTCCTTCAGGTGTCACAGAGTCCCATGAAGCTTTGGGGGCACCTGAATAGCCCAAATGTAGTTAGGGTGTGAAGTCTCAACCCATTATAACCTTCTGGAAAGGTGCAGCACTTTCTGTTCACCTATTCCCAGGTTCATACTCCATCAGTCCCTTGAGGCAGATGAGGTTCTTAGTACCATCCGAGTCCTTTTCCCTCACGTTTCTCTTCCATTTCACATTCTCTGAACAGTATTACCCATACCACCTTCCATGCATGATGCATGCAGCTATAAAAAAGTCAGAAGGAATGAAATATAGCTACAGGATTTACAGGAAAGCAGTAAGGAAGAGAATTGTGTCCCTCACCATCATGCAGAAGCCAATGATAAGGCTTAGTCCTGCAGCGGAAAAAAAAAAATCTAAAAACTTCCCCTGAAAATAAAAGAAAGCTTAGATCACCATCAGTCACTGGATAACCTATTTTAAGCCCATCAGAGCCAGTGCGCTGTTCTCGTGTTGCTAATTAAAAATGATAGATTCATCAATTAATCTCTCTTCCTGTCCTCTAGTCTTAGTCTGAGATTTTTCAAAGGGACAAATGGTCATTAGGTGCCCACAAGTATCATTTCAGCCCTGCAAACTTGTGCCTTCATCAACATGAACCAGAACCTGCCTCTTTATGCTATAAATGACTAAAAGAAAACCTTAAAAAGCTTTGCCACCCTGACAAACATAACAGATTTATAATGGGGAAATAATCTTATCCCCTGTACAATGAACATTGCTACATAAACCCTCCCTGAGCTCCAATCCGAACTTGCTCACTGATGAATAAGCATCTGTTAAATGTGGCAGAGAGAGATGTCCTAGACTTACTCTCTTGATTGAAACTCAATTGCAATATTACCACATTGCAGTCAGAGATCCTCCACTATTTAGGGAAGAAGCAATGAAGGCAATCTATTTTTATTCACACTGAAATGGAGACAAAGATAAAGGTCCTGCTGTTAGCTTAGCGAAGTGCCAGTCACATAAAGCATGCCAATGACAATGGTTATCCTTCCCTCTTTCAATATATGTATCACCAGTCAGAGAAATAGAATTGGGGTGTACAAGGTTAACAAGCCAGCATCATGTTATGAAGCAAGCGATAAAATTGTCTTCTAGTTCTTAACTCTGACCTGTTCCAGTGAAAAGCTGCCAAGCAGAATTATGTCATCCTGAACATCTCTCTCAAACTGTTCGATATATGAAGGAATCTCTTCATCTTCAAGCTCCCTGTGAAGGTCACATGCCTTACTGGAGCTGACAGGCATTACAGCGTCCGGAAAATCTTCACTGACGACACGGGCTGCTTGAAACAAAAGTGGCAGATTATCTCTCAGCAAATGGGACTTCATTCACTGGTTACTACCTTCTCAGTTAATGTGTTTGGCCCACCAACACCTTACGTATGAAATAGCACCAGTAACACAATCAACAGGTGCCAAGTGCCAGTGCTAGGAAAACTGTCCTCAAGTGCAACATCTGGAGCAACATCAAGCATTTAATCATCCTTTCAACTCACCCCAAATGATTGGATACCTCCCCCTAGATGTATGTGTGCATCTCCTGCCTAATTAATTTGGTCCGGTTCTGCTCTCACCCACACCATTCTCCTGATTTCACTGCAGTGACCTATGCAGAACCAAAGGGTACATGACACACATAAATAAAAATAAATCCCATTCATAAAGTCAACCCTTAAGTGAAACTTTCAATTTTTCAGTTTAATTGATCATGCTATGTTTAAAAGAAAAAATAGATCTCATTGATATCTGCTGCAGCACTAATGTTAGTTTGGGTCATGAATAATGACAACTATTTTTGCTCATGTCTCCACGTTAGGATCACTAAAAAGTAACACATATCAGATTGCCCACATCAGATTATCTTTCTTGCTTCATATTTCTGTGTGTAAAATTTTATAGTTCTCTGTGCCTATCTCTTATAAAATTGCCATATCTAGTTATTTGCTTCTCTTTGTCCATCCTAAGACATGAAAGCAGTTAAAAGAGGGGGGTTTTCTCACTCTCCTTTGAAGTCTTTCATTCTCTAATGAAGACCAGAAAAGGAAAGATAAAACTAAGGCTATTAACATTTCCAGTTTTGCTCACTGCTTATTGTTTAATGACTTTAATTGTTGAGCCTCCCGAGTACTTAAATCACCTCAGTGCCACCAACACACAGGAAGTAGGGTGGGTTTTCTATTTAATTACAACAGGATACAATACAAAATCATGTTGGGGGAAATGTACAGTAAATACAAACAACTCAAACCATTACCTTAGGGTACACATCTCTTCATGTAGCACTTTACAAGCCTAATGAAAAGTGATTTGACCTACTACTATTAACTGCAAAAACAAAACAATATTTACATTTAAATTTACTGTAACATTAAGGGTTTGGCCAGGAGAGAGAAAACACAGGAAGCACAGGAAAAAGAAACATTGCCAAAAGCAGGAGATGGAGCATGGCTTGTTCCCCTAGATGCTGTGTTGTACACAACGGGCCATATGCTTAGCTGGTATAAATCAGCTGCTTTACTGCTTTCACAGGAGCACTGCAAGTTTACACCCTGAGAAGTCAGTAGATTTCTGTCTCAGGGCAGAGCAATAGTCAAAAAGGGAATAAAACCATTTTGTTGAGAAAGAGGATCATGAAGTAATTCATCAAGATATACTTTTTCTTTTTTGTGTTTCTTATTTTTGTGAGGAATCATAACAAGTGAACTTAGTTTTGCTGGAAGACATGAGACTCGTTAGCACAAGTTTTGTCAAAAAAGGGCAAAAGAAGAAAGGGAACATTTTCAAAAGCCTTTTCGAGGGAAGCAACTGTGAAAAATATAAAGATAAATTACAACTTAGATTTTAAAAATATTTGATTAAACGATACATATGCCCATTTAAGCACAATTGTTCATTTGCCTGAGCTGGAAACAAGGAGAGAACAGGGTTAGTTCCACTGATTTGTTCCTTCCACAGTGGCTTTGCAAAGCAACTTCTCAAACTTGGTCAGCATCAGGTTGGCCCTTGCTTGAACTGATGCACAGGTAGGAGGCTTGAGGCGAAGCCCCAGAGGAATACCTGACCAAAACAAAGCAACCAAATCCTCACTGTACAAAAGTAATCAGTATTAAAAATTCTTTGTACACAGAGGATGAAATGGCTGAAAATTCATTAATGGATTGATAAACTAATTAAAAACTCGCTACTGAAGTCATTAGCATGGGTATTAGAAGGTTTCATTGCCTTGGATGTATCTAACCCTGTGAGTCATGCTTTCCTTGCAACTTAAACCACTTCAGCACAGACTGTATTTGCAGATGCTGGGCTGTAATTAAAACAATCTCTCTGGTATTGTCTTGGCTGCTTGTGACTTCATTTACTTCTGTATTTGTCCATCAAATAGCAGCAGTTTATATACTGAGATGATAATTTAAAGGGCACGTTCAGTGAGACTACACCTCAGCATGGGTTTGAATGCATAAAGCTGCAACAAACTCCATATGGAAAAATAATTTTGTCTACCTGGTTCTAGAAAACTGTGCACAAATTGTATCTAAAAAAGTCAGTGCCAAAGGTTCATGCGCTAGTTTCAGACAACTAAAATTCTGCAAAACTTGGCACTTAAATTTTTTGGTTCTTGCCAAAGAACAATATAATAGAAATTATTTTTATGGCACTCACATATCATCATTTAAAATGTGTATGGATCTTACATTGACAAAAATGCAAGGTAAAAAATATATAGTCTATATCTTTAAAAACAAACAACCAATGTTGCCTTTTAAGTTGCCTTATAATATGAAATAACACATACCACAAGAGTGACCAACAGGTTACTCAGCGACAAAAAATGCTTTAAATATACAATTATATAAATTCTGAGCCACGTTCTTTTCCTTTCCTTCGAGGATCGTCTATTAATTAGGACTGTATGACTACATGATTTTTCAGCTCAGTGGTCAAATGAAGAAATGAAGCAGTTCTGTAAGAGTGGAACCAAATGAAACCTAGTTTTCTATGGTTTTTCTGATGCCTAATAAGGGTCAAACTCCCGTATTAGCTTTTCCCTCGGTGGAGACATTAATAATGCTTGTCTGCTCTGCTCAACTGCCCACTTCCATAAAACTGGTAGGGAAGTCATACCTGTGAGACTTGCTCCCTGTTAAGAAAAAAGGTTTGGAAGTGAACAACAAGTTCAAATACTGGGAGGGAAAAACATAGGCAGAAATAAATACAACCTGATATATGGACAGAGGTGCAAACTGCACAAGTGTCACCTCCCCAGGAAAATCTCTCTCTTCTGGATTTTCTCCACCCAAGCAAAGTAATAAATTCAGCTAGGATGGTAGGCAGCTCCACCCACAGGTCCAGCTCTGATACCTACCAAAGCACTTTTAAGAAATAAAATCACCAAGGCATAGCTTGAGACACATGACAGCAGTGGCCTGCAGTGTGTCCCCCATTTGCTCCCCTCACACCTACACAGGGGGCTCTGATGTGCACGTAGAGTGAGAGACACATATGCTGATGCCTTTGCTTGCCCCAGAATTGACATTAACACAGAACAATTGAGATATTGCTAATGACTTGTTGAAGGTTTTTGCTTAAACTATCTGCATAAATTTAGTTGTGATGGTTACACATTTTCCCCTTTGCATTTAAAAAGAGATAAAAATGGCTTTCAAAGATGTTACTGATATGACCAGTGACAGTTCAAGAGAGTTTGCAACCCTAGGCAAATGAAAACCTTCGCCTCTTCTAGAACAAAGCTACTTATAAACTAGTCATAAAACAAGTTGCAGCTCCTGGAGCTCCAGTGCCACAGGCAACTGCCTGCTCTGTCTCTCTGACAGAGATGGCCCGTGTATTGCTGAAATACAACAGGAAACCTCACATGGATACAAAGGACAGAAAAGACTTCCGCACAGAAGAGGTCTGCTGAAGAAGGAGAGGGTGGATAGCCAAAAAACACAAGGGCAGCTCTGAGCTAGGCCTTGTACAAATGTCACTCCTAGGATGAACCAGAGGAGAGCAGCAGACATGGGCCTTGTGTGAAGGCTGTGATGGTAAAAGTCTTGTGAACCTACCAGATTTTAAGTAACGCCTGTAAAAATAAGTGAAACCAAAGTAAGGCTGTTGGCTTGAGGTGAAGAAATCTCTTCTCATATACTTCATTGTTTTTACTGTAGATGAATCATGAATTTGTATTTTCTAACAAAGCCACAGGAAACATTTTCTTACTCAGCTGTTTGTGCAAATCCTTGTATAGATAACCTGAAACATTGTCATGTGACCCATGCATCCGACAAATTGCCCACTCATTTATCAGCTTAAATAAGAATTTCAATTTCTAGATTTGAGCACATAAGTGATGGTATTTCCAGTCTTCTTTCATAAATGTGGAATTCAACGTGCAGTGAAGCAATCTAGAGAAAACATGCCACTTAAGTTACACTTAAAACCACATAAACATGACACAAAACAAAAACATTTGGAGAAAAAGACTTTACAGGCTTTCATTAAAATCATCATCCCTTTGACTCCTGAGTTCAAGGGGATGGATTACCCACTCTTCCCCTCACATGCAGACTCAAATGAGTTTTATTTTTCTTTATGCAATTGACTTTGTTATTTACCTTGGAAGTCCAGCATCTTGTTTTCTTCATCTAGAAGCTTCATCAGTTTAGAGAACAGGATTTGCTCATCAAATTTCAGAGGATCTTAAAAAGACAACAGTGAAACAACTATAGTGTCTATAGTATTTCAGGAAATACTATTTAAAATTAAAAGTAAAGATATAAAAATACAAAAGTTAGGAAGTCCTTTGACACTTGATAGTTTTTACAGTGCTAGTTTCATAGCTCAGAATAAAATTGCAGTCACTTGTTCAATGCAAGAGAATTTAAAAGAAAAAATATAGTCATACCTTTAAATGGTGGGCAATATTATATGTTGATCTGGACTGAAACTGGTTTATTAATTCTGATAACAGAGTATCTGAAATTACTGTTTATATTAAAATGCCAGATGAGTTCTATTTGACTCTTAATGAAAAATCAACATACCCAATTGACTCTAACGTGACTTTTGGATCTTCATTAGAAATTTTACTTTGCTGTTCATAATGCTAACACTTCATGTAGTATGAGTAGTCATTACAACACTATGAATTCTGACTTTGCGGCTGGTTAGTCATTCAAATTTTCAGTAATATCTGCAGATTTTGAAAAGCAGCAAAGGATATACACATTTACCTTTTCTATGAGACCTAAAAACCCATTTACTTAAAGGTTCTGTATTCAAGTGAGAAATGAGCAACTGGGACCATTTTTTCTCCAGATCTCCACGACCCTGACTTCTCTTAAGTTGTCAGTGAAGACAGGCAAGTAGAAACCAACGAAATGCATACAAGGCAGGTGGATTGAAGTACAGCTACATGCAAACGTGGGTGGCTCTTTTTAAGTGCTCAATGGAATCTCAAAGAATAAATTTTTTTCCATGAAACTTCAGAGCCAAGTTTTTCAGTTATGCTGAGCATACAAAAAAGGCTTCTGCAAACCCCTTCTGAAAGTACAGAATCTTTTACGTTCCTTTTAGCCTGCAACATTGAAATGTTCCCTTGGCAAGGGGGCAAGCAAGTCCATAGTGGGATGCTGTTTGCTCTCAGGGCATTATGAACTCATATAAATTTCCAGAACAAATATAACTTATCAAATATAGAAAACATAAGTGCCAATATCTTAATTTTCACAGAATATACCATTAAAGAATAGTTAGTGGCTGAATATTTCCTTTTCACCAGCTATTCTCTTTGGGCATTGAGCCTGGCTTTGCAAAGTTCTAAGAAGAGTGCAACTTCAAAGTGTGCCCTGATTTCTTCATGTTTTTCTGGTTTTGACTCTTGCTCATGACAAGCTGCTAGCTGGAAAGAAGAGGTAAACCAGTATGGTTTCCAATCAGGGGATGACCATACAGGATCAAGCTTTAGTTCTGACTGTCTCTTTTAATTCCATCCATTACATACAAATGTACTTCCACTAATTTAACACTTCTGCAAGGAAGAAGAAGCAAGATAGCAGGCCTGGTTTGTAAGTATTGACAAATCAGACTGCTTAATGTAAGAAGGCACCTCTGGAATCCGTCTAGCCCAGTTCCCCCCACTCAAACAGAGCCAAGTTGCCCAGGACCATGTCCAGGCACCTTTTGAATATCTCCGAGCTAAATGATTTGATCCTGGCAGAGGTGTTGGTAAATACAGCATTATAACTGCTCTACAGAGGTCCAGACAGCCAGCCTGAGGCTGGTACTGTTGCTAACTGCGTTTTAATAACCAAGTGTTATCCCAGCCTTTGAGTAACATTTTTTCCAGGGAGCAAAAGGAGTACCATGAAAACACAGCTTTTTACACATGGATCTCAGGTTTAGCATGATATGCAATTGATTAAAACCACCTCTCTACTCCACACCCTGGAAGTCGATGGACTAAGAGCCTGTTTGAAATTCTAAAATAAATAAATACATAAAACCCATACCACACAACACAAAATCAGCATTTATGGTTAAGTTTATCACTCAGCCTCTTCAACACAGTCAAGAGAACATTTCCTCCCAATGAGAACTGTATTTCTGTATATCCCTTATGTCACCACTCTGTCCGTACATGATCTTAGGCATACATGCACAGATACATAAATCTAATCTGCTTTTCATTCTCTGGTTATGAAGCAGATCATGACTCATAAAGCCTTTTCATAAGATGAACCAAGGCAGGACCAACAGGAAAAAAGTCTTTCCTTTAAAATCTCTGAGCCAGAAGTTGACTTCCAGGGTATTACACTGCTCTCCCACACAATGAATGGGGAAATTATTTGGATTAGATATAATTCAGCCTTGATCAACCTTGATTTTTTCTTCACCAGAACACAGAAATTCAAGTTAGTTATATGCAATAGAGCCTGCTTTTTTCAGTCACAAAGGTTTAAAACCCTCCATGCGTGCTCAAAGTTTCTCACGACTTTCAGAAATGAACTACTTTGAGACCCTTCACAGTAGATACCTTTTTTAGATCTGACTACAGCTGTGCATCCAGAGAGTCTCTGAAGTACAAATAAGCACAGGCTTCGGAAAAGCAAAGGGCTAGCAAGGTTACTCAGGAGAGCTGGCTCTTGCGTGCTATCGGCTTGTTAGTGCTTAGCAACAGGAGCCGGGCCAAAGCACTCAGTGCATAGCTAAGCACTTCATTACCATGATGATGTTCTTACCTAAGTCCATGCAAATTCGGGCAGGCCCGTTCCCACCCTTTTTTATCTAAAAGCCATGACAGCAGAGGCGAGTTTCCTCTGCTAGACAATACCTCCTGGTTAATCTCTCTCATACCTATGCATAACTTCTGTTCTTCCAGCTCTGCAGAGTCACACCCTCCCACCACTTGCTATCACCCGTAGAGAGAAAAGCTAAATATCTCGGCTAAACTGGCAGAAAAGAAAACCAAAAAAAGCCTCCTCATGCACTTTTACGCACTCTAGAGTCTCCTTCTGTTAGGCAAATACACATTCAACTCGGTAATAAAACTGCTCTCCAAGGAGGACTTTGGGAGCCAGATTGTGGAAAAGCTACAGCTTAGCGCTCAGTTCTGGACTAACTTCATTAATTAAAAAGATCATAGTGTAGACAATGCTCTTGGACCGTGCTTCATTTTGCTACAGTAGCAGTGTAAATACAGCACAGCCCCATTTTTACCCGCCCATTACCTCAGCGTCCTTGATCAAAGTCTATGTATACTGCCTATCTGTTCAGAGCAGTTAAGGCATAGAATTTAAATTGTAAACCTCAATATTTAAATAGAACTGCATATGTGATCCCTGACACCTCATTTTCATGAATGGAAAAGAATATTCTGACACCAAAATTACATACTTAATTCTGCCTCACCTTCCTCACTGACCTCCATCCCACACTGCCTTGGGTTTATTTCCTCATCCATCAACGGGTCAAAGTAATTTCTGCTGTATTCATTTCCTGTGGAAAGCACATGAAGTAAGGGTCAGCGATTATTAGAAGCACATGAACTAAAATGTTAATTTTGAAATCGACACCAGCAAGCAAAGGGGCATTTTTTGCTACTTTACAAGCTTAATTTTTTTAACAAGTCCTCTAAGACTACTGGTACTGCAATTATCATCTTGTGAAAGGTCAGAAAAGGTAATTCTGGAAACAAGTGCACTTTATGTTACTTTTTCTCAGGAACTAATGAGAAAAAATTCTCAAATTTAGATGGCAGAAAGATAAGAAAAAATTTTAAAAATACAACATCCCCAATGTAAGAAAAATTATTCTTGAAACACACGGTACAAGTGAGTTTTCCATACTGCAAAGGAATTTGTGTTTCACAGCTGACCTCTCCAATTTCAACAGTTTTAAATTTCACCACTGAGGTTTCAACGTCTGGTGCATCTTTAATACTGTATTGAACCAGAGAAGTGTTTAATTACAGAGGAGATACTAGGATACTGCCTCATTAATCTGAACAGCAATTATGTTCAGTTGGACTAGGTAACTAACCCAAGATTTTGATGGGTTTTCGTTTTAGCACTTGGCTATTTTAACAGCTACTTTTATCTGCTCTTTAGAAAATAAACAAATTTACACAATGATCATTTGTTAGATTTACCATGAAATAATACAGTATCTAGCTGCCTAGAAGAACTCATGGTAAAAGTCTGAAGAATTTTCCTTACACAAGGAAGGAGGGCAGATTTTATTCTCAAAATACATCCTTTTTTCAGCAAAAATGCTACACTCTATTAAAACCATCCACAGGCTCACTGGGCTTGCAAACACTGTAAATTATTATTAAACAGGGAAAAACAAAGTAAAATAATTAATTCCATAACAAATTTTTTAATTGCTTGAGTAGACATGGATTTATATCCTGGAAAATACATAAAAGCTGAATGTATGAGGGGGTTAATTCATCTGAGATACACTACAGTTGTCTGCAGTGTATTTGTTTCAGGATCAAAAATAATCCAAGCTGCAGCTCCTTTTCAGAGACTAAATGAAACTTTGATATGAAACTAGGTTTAATTTATATTTCTGGACTGGCACATTTTGACTGTCAGTCTCTGTTCCTTCAGTGTAGTAAGTACAAGAACTGAAAATTTGCTTTACCTTGAGGTCTCAATAAAGAAAAAATAAATGAGTTTCATTTTTGTTACTTTATCTGTCAACAACTACTAGGCTGGTATGAATCTTGGCAGTATGTAATCAAAGTCTTATGTACTGCAATAACAGAGCCATTCTACCTTATTCACTGTAATTGTTTTTCTCTAGCACAAAGCACCATGATGTTATATGAACACCCCTTCACATGTTGCTAAAATAATTCACCTACGTGCTAAAAAAGAAAATGATGATGCATTTCTTTATTCAATTACTTCATAGCTGTAAATGTAAATTGCTGGAATGTATGTTGCACCCATACAAACAATATTTGGCTCTTGCAGAGGCTTTTTGCACAATCTTATTATCACAACAGCTCTTATCGAATTTTAATATCCTATGTGAGTCTGGTGGGAAACTTTGAGGAGCAGACTTTTGGGCAAGTCTTCTGGACAGAATAATTGGCATTTAGGAGGAAGTGTCATGTTATATTTGAGTCTGCAAGGCATGGAAACCATTATTCAAAAAAAAGAGATACATTGACAAATAGCATTAAATAGCTTGCTCTCTGGTCCTCTTTTAAAAAAAGACCAACCTCAATACTTTGAGGAGTATGAGATTTTTTTTCCGGGGCTTTGGCTCTGTCAGAACCACACACAGGTGGCAAGAGACAGTTAAGCAGAAGGAAAAAGAACCATCAGCCTCGGTTTCTTCAGAGCAACATAAACACTTTAAAACTTACATAAGCAGAACAAATGGTAAACACCAGAATCACCTCCTCATGGTGATTTTATAGATAACAAGCCATTTTAAACTGCAGGGCTCCACAGAAGACTTTTATTGAGGCTTTCAGAAGAGCTGAATCACTCAAACCTTAGGTCACTGCTCTGGGCAGAGGATGTTGCAGTTTGTGGGGTTCTTGATATTTTTCCCCTTCAGCTCAACACACACCTTGAGAAGTGGTATGACCAGGTCTGGGCTCTGGGCAGGTCCTAAAACTTGTCAGGGGCAATGGGAGTTGCTTTAGTTTTAAAATACAAAATTATCAATTTTAGTCAACATAACACACTGCCCAAGGCATTTTGCTAATAACATTTTGTGAGCACGTGAACAGATTGCTAATCATTTCACATTCACTGTCGGAAATATTTGAAACCGTATAACATGTAAATTAACAGTCCACTAAGGAATTCACATCGCTCTACTTTGTGGTATAAACACAATAAATGTTAATACAGAGCTTGCTTATAGGTATTTTGAACAGCACCATATAGCTTGGTGCTTTCATCAGAGCAAAGTTACTTTGACTACCTGCTCCCGAAAAGACCTGGCAAACTTTAGAAACTTGGGTCTTTGCTTTGATCCAGAGGTTCCCTCAAACTCCCTACCTCAATTTGAAGTCCCCTTCACCCCTCAAAACTGTTATTTCATGTGGAAAACACGATGGATAATTCAGGAAATCAGAATTGAAGTGCAAAACCACAGATTATCTATACATTAAAATAAAAGTGGAAAGAAGGGTGTTGGCACAACAGTGACCAGATGGGAATTTATACAGTTTAATTAAAGCAAGAGGAGTTGCTAATAAAATTAGCATAATCCTTGGATGCAGCCCATGGGACTGTACATGAATTACTAGGACTGGATGAAACTTAAAAGATGGCTTTTAAACTAAGATGTCTGTAGTCAATTATGCAGTCTATGTCCTGAGAATACCACACAGGAAAAGCATGACTAAGCTGAATTTCTACGTTGTCCTCTACTCCTCAGTGAGGTCAGGTAGTCTGTATCAATTACACATGAAAGGTATAGCATGGAATTTGGATAACAGCAATTATTCTATTTATGTTGTATTACTGACCTAGGTTTTTAGTTTAATGAAAGAATAGACAAAATCCCATGGGATTTTTTAAGTACCTCACGATCAATGTAAAAATTAAGGAATTTTTAATATCCAGATGACTGATCACTTAAAGCTTGTATAAACAACTACTGGTGCTTATTTTCAGAGTGATGCTGGGTCTTCAGGGTAAAAGAAAAAAATTTGGCATCATCCATCTTTCTTTAGAAGCCAATATGCAGATTATGGTGTGCACAAACTTGCCTTGATAAGTAATAAGTCTCTTTTCAGACAGCAACGTGTCTACCAATGACTTGGGAGAACATTACTGGGCATTACTAAGGCAACTCATAGATCAGGTAGAATAAGAGGCATTTTGGAAAGGTGAAATTCCAGCCTGAGACAACATTTGGACCCAAAGTTCTTTTGAAATATAGTGATACAGTTGGGAATGGAAAGAGTAGTCCTCCTTTTCCACACCTGACTTAAAGCATTCATTTCAGCTGCAATTCCTATTAGGGAACATCATAGCAATTACTCACTTTCTCCATTCAACAGAACTGGACTTATTTGCCTGGGTATACTTTTCATTTTACTTAGCAGACATGGCCCTTTGGGCAGCCCAGACTGAAGGCTCTGTGATAACATATTTCCCCATTTCTTTATGAGAGCCAAAGCAGTGTCCTGGGGTCAGACTTGAGTATCGTCAAAGAAAAGTGACCGCCTCAGCTTGGCCAGAAAGAACCAAGACTTGGGATTAGAAGGAAGGGAAGGTAAGAGTTCCACATCCTGCATTTCCAGCTACCTCACTTAACCTGCCCCAAGTCACGGTAGGTTGTGTGAGTAGCACTCCCACCCACCTGTTGTCATGATACAGTACATACAGTGATAAAGTCCAGTATCTACAAGTTGCTTATGTGAGCCTTTGATTCTACTTTGTACTTTGAAAAAAACCCTATAAAGAACCCTAAAAAAAATAATTCAAAAGATTTAAGAATAAGAGAGGAGAAAGAAATCTTTTACCTTAAGAAGAATCTCACAGAATGCAGAAGTAAAGAAAAATAATCAATAAAAACTGCATAAACAGTAGGAGTTCCTGCACAGTGAAAAACTGAATGGGTTTCCAGTGAATTTATAACTTCTTATTTCATAAAAACAATGATTTAAAAGTGGAGAATAATGTAGGAAAGTTTAAAACATTCACGAGAAAAAATGTTGAGTTTTTATTCCAAAATTTTGTGTTGCTAGAACTACTCATATCCAAATGTTATGAAGATGCTAAAAATAAAACTATAGTCTTGTAAAACATAGTGAATTAATATGTAATCCAGAAAACAATGTTAACTTTCCATTCTCATTTTTTCAAGGAAAAAAAAAAAAAGAATTAATGTTAGTCAGAAACTATACTTTCATTTTGGGTTCTTAATTATTATTACTGACCCAGGACATCAGTCACATTTACCTCAGCTCATGTCCATTTGATATACATACACATTATTTTCAGTATTATACGTATACATAAATATTTTCTATATAGATCTAAAACAAGAGTCCTGGGGAGTGCAACTTTATTCCAAAGTACCAAATATAAGGAAGAGTGGTAGAGATTTTTATGCAGAGCTTCAAATTTTCATTAATACCAAGCAGTAGTCAGTGAAAAATTACATGTTAATGGCACCTTCATACTGAAGAGCATTAAGCCAATGACTGGACAGTCGATTTTATCTTGAAAACACAGCTTGTTAAACACTAGCAGCACCAGGTGACTTCCCAATTTTTAAAAAAAATGTTTTAAAGGTATCATATGTCATTCTTATCCTTTGCAGATACTGTAGGTAATGAGGAAATCAGATAACTGTGTCTTATGTTTATATTGCAAGCCTTGAATAAACTCACTTGACAGCTTTGACAGGACACTGGCACAGGGGCCATTCCTGAACCTGAGCAGTGCAGATCGTGCTGTGCCTGCCCCAACCCCTGAAAAACACCGCATGGCACTCATGGCACCCACAATTCTTTACCTCACACTCCACTCCTGCACAACTTACCAGCTTCTCTGCTGTTTAAGGAAAGGTACAGCATGGGAATTAGGTCTTTTTCCCTTCTTTTTTTTTCCTGCAGGCAACAGAGGGCACTGTGCCAAGGGATGCCAGTGTGGGACCTGCTACTTTTCCTGGGGAAACGCTGTTGGTCGAGGGTGTGAGAAAAAGATTTACTGATGATGATGGAGTTCATTCAGGAACATTATTAGATAATGTGACACATATCAATGGGGAAAATGGGTACTGAGCTCTCCCAGGCTGACAGGCTTGGCTGGTCCCACTCTATGCCAGCTAGGGAACTTGCCAAATTTTGAGGATCTGACAGCACTATTACGAAGCAAACAATTTCCAAATGTAATAAATTAGCCTTAAAAATATATATTCAGTCACTTTCTGAAAAAGTATTTTCCCAATTATAAAAGGCATCCATTCTTCACAATTCTTCTCCCCCTACCTTTCACAAATTCAATTTTATCACGTTACTTGGATGAGTGGTGCAGTATCCCTGTTGTTAAAATTGCATGCAATGGATCACGTTTTGCACACTACATTACACCTTGTGCCGTTCTGCTGATTTCAATTGGATTACACATTGTGTAATTCAACGCAAAATTACTTCCAATGACAACCCTTTTATTCCTATGCATACATGGTGATCCATCATGCCCTGCATACTGAGTTTGGCATTTCCATTTCAAAGTCCCTGTTGGAATCAGAAAGCATGGAACCACATACATAGAACTTGAATTATTAGATATAAACTTTGCCATTGTTTAAGGAAAAAAAGAGTACGGTTTTGATTCATATTTCTGGTCCCATCCTTTATGCAAATCACTTTGTCCAACACAAATCAGCAGTGTTGCAAGCTCCCATTTCCTTCACATGTAGCGCAAATATGAATTTACAGCAGATGCCTATTTCTTCACCTGTGTTTACTGTCTCTCCAGTGGGTACCTACCACTTCCTTCATTAGACCTTCTTTAGACCCTGTTCAAAAAGTGTCAGCCTCCAATTCTCTACAAACAGACTGAACTCAGTGCAATTGCTGATACTTTTAACAATCTGATATCCCACATGGCTCCTTCACAAAGCTCTTTTCGTGTCTGTGTATTCCTACATCAAGGTCCTTACCTGGTTATATTCTTGAGCAAGGAAGGGCTTATATTGTCCTGACACATTTGAACAACCTTTGGCAGTAACTGCTCCTTAGTAAAGGCTTCTCCCTACTTTAGCTTTTGATGAGGAGCAGAGATGCTCTGTTTTACAATGGGATTTTCCCTGTAGGACACAGGCAGCACTGTGTTAGGTACACCCAGCGTAGCTCTGCAGCTCGGAGGTAGAGAGCCACTAATTTGCTCCCAGAAGCAGTATAGCCGTGCTAATGCCATTCCGTACCTGGACTAATTAGAAAAATAGTTCCTAGTCTTCACTGAAAAAGCCTTCTTTCTCTCCTTTTTTTATCCTTTTCTTTCCCCCCTCAGATGTTGTTAATCTCTGTGGGCAAATTTATTGGAGCATGATATGAGATGTTAACAGCGCCTGTTGCAGATAAAATGGTAGAATTAATTAGAGCTTCTGATTTTAAGAGATAATCTAGTTTTGAAAAAAGATTTGTGTATTGGGGATAATAAGGGGGAAAATGAATGCTTCTTGTCATCTGGAGACAATTTCGACTTGAATCATCAATATTTAGGGTCAGACTGCCTGAAGCCTTTTACAAGTGCACAGCATACAGGAGAATACAATTAGCCTTTCTTTTATCTTCCTTGCAAAAACTGCAGAGTATCACCATCTCCAAAGGTGTCTATGCAGCCACCAGCTACAAGGTAGGCCATGCAGTGGGAGTGTGCTCAAAAAGCCCCATCCCTGGATTCCACAGCTTGAATGTGCAGTTGGCACCACAGGAAGATCACATTCTAATTTGATCTGACATATATTCTCGCTGTATGGTTGGGATGGAAATTTTACCTATCTTGTGGCAATGTGAACAGTGCCATCCAACAGGGCTCTTCTCAGCACTAGCTAGACCAAATCTGTGATGAACACTAAAAAGCACAAACTGGTATAAGGCACTTGGACATTTTCTGATAAGAGCAGCTGAGGACAAAATATCTTGAATGCTAAAATGCAACAACATCTGCTTTACAGGCCTACAATAAAATGCTAAGTACAGTAGTCTTGTGTTCATGGATTGCATGTGACATACATCATCCATCTGAAGTTGAGTAATTGCCCTTGTCTTCAGCTGTCAGACAAAGATGGAATAATTCCTGGAGGTTTGGTGCTCCTGTCATGACAGTTTGCTGGAAGCTCTTTGCTGGGCAGAGACTTTACTAAGCCAGTCTGAACTTTAGGACACTCTACAAAGTACATTAGGTTTAAACCCCTCTGGAGAAAAGAGAAAAATTGATATTGGCTTACCTTGAGATCAGGCGTCTGACAACTGAGGAACTGGTGGACACAGGTTCCTGCAGATTTGGATGATGTAACCCCAAATGTTTTTCCCAGGGAAATTTGTCTATTAGACCTTCCACTGGGATGGCCATCATGAAAATCTCTGCAAATTCAGTGTTTGATGAGGGGAAGAAAGGCAGAAGGGTTGTTTGGATTTAGCCACAAGGAAACTGAGCATTTTAAGAAATAAAAAAAATTGCAGACTTTGGCAAGTACAAGGCTGCTGCTAGATGAACTTAATTTCACAAGCAATATGTGAAAGAAATGAAGGTGATGGGAGCAATCAACAAAAAGTCAGCATAGAATCCAGAAGAGAAAATAGGATAGAAACCAATTAGTTGGCTGAAAAATCAGGAGATTAATCTGAGTAAATAGCCAGGCAGTTCCCCTGGGTCATTATAACATTGAACAACAGTACCAGGACTTCACTGATGATGAATAGAAAAGAGCAGAAAGAGTTACTCAGAGGCCTAGCCGTGAACAACAGGCTACCAATGATGATAAAAGCTGGAATTTTGTCCATCATGGAAAATAGAACAGTGAAAGATATGGAATGCCCTAATGAAAGGAGGAATGGACTAAGGATCAGAGCTATTATTTCTGTCCATGGTCTGCATTGTGACAGCAGAGAAGGTGTCATGCTCTGCCCCAGCCTCCTCACAAGCAAAGGATGCAGGAGTCTTGCACTTTGAATAGCCCCCACCAATCTAATTTGAAAAGTGAAAAAGTCTCTGAACAAACATACCAAAAAGTTTTGATAAATGTCTTGCAAGCAAGAACCAGTTTGCAAACTCTTCTTTCTAGAAGATATTCTATTATGGGAGAAAAAAATATGAAAAAGCATAAACATACATGTGAATTAAGTTCTTTGGGAGCAGATGCAGAAAATTTACAATGTCATGTGCCTTTCCCCTTGCTATTTAATCTCCAAGCAATGGGTGTTCTGTAGGGGAGTCCCCTGTGCAGACAAATAGCCAAAATCCAAGAACAAGTTCTAAGGTTGTCATGAACGTGCAGCTGACTATTCACACTACTTCCCACTACATGTAGTATGGAGGTGTGCAAGAAGACATCTCAAAGTAGGTGGAGGTTTTTCTAGAGAACACTTCCCTCAGGCAGTTGCTGACAGAGGAACAGCCTGTGACACTGTTGCCAGGTGGAGGAAATGATAGCAACCCCTGTGGCTATTATTTGCTGCCATTAACAACACGGGTGATAGGTGGAAAGATAATGGAAAGGTAATGCCATCTCTCTGCCTTGCCTCCAAGTGCTTACCCTGAAAACCCAGCCTGATGTTTATGTAGTGCTCTCAATCTGTAATCTGCTAAATCCTGTGATTAAATAATTTTGCTCAAGGTTATAACTGGTTTTAAGTTGCACAGTTTAACACCAAGCATTAGAATTGACAAATGCCATTCCCCATTGAGTAAGCTACTGAACCTAAGCCTGGGGGCTGAGAGCTGGAAGTGCAGCCAACAGTTGTGAAGGAAGGTAACCCCAACAGAAAGAGTATTTTATTATCATCTGGGGAAGAAGAGGAGAAAAAAGAAAGGTAGCAGTGTAGAGCCTAAAACATTTTATTTTACATGGGCTATGCTGTTGTGCTTGGTGTGTGGGCACACCCTCCTAGAGAAATAGCTTCCAGCATGGGGTGCAAGTCTTGCATCTCAGGTGGAAAAAAGAGAGAATTCTGTGCTAAGATAACTCTTGTGAACTGCATAGTGGCTCCTGAGAGCTGAGGAGCAGGAGAGGATGCTACGGAAATGTTTCCTCTGTGGTAGAAGATGGCAATAGTGTTCAACACCATGTCTGGTTTTGCTGTGAGCTGATATGGCACCAGCTATGCAAAACATTTATGAACACGGAGCAAAGGAAGGTAGGCTTGAAGAACTGATCCCCTGGGTTCTGGAGGGCCCAGACCTCAACAGACTGATGCATGAAGGCATAAACTACGTGTAGACCTAGTCTTCACTGAGGACTTTGAAATACGACTGTTTATACACTACTACATTAATATGACACTGTGTATACCTGCGCAGGTGGCTTTTCTCTTTCCCTCTTTAATGAAGAATAGTTACACTTCGAAGTGGGAAAAATTAGCTCATGAGGTACCTGAAGATTTTTTCCCAGGTTTCAGGCTTGAAGATATTGGCTTATTAGCGGCCCTTGATAAATTTTAACTGGTCCCTGTGATTGCCAAACAAGTGCTGACACAAGTTAGACAAAGAATAATTTAATGCAAGGTTGGACCAGATGATCTCTAGAGATATTTTCCAATCTAGACTTTTTTATGATGGTATAAATGGATGATTACTTTTTAATAGCTGCTTGACTTAGAGTCAGAGCTATGTGAATTACTGATCTTTTGGTTAACTGGATGAACAGAAGGTTGAGAAGGGAGACACAGTGTTGAGAAACAAAATTTTCCAACTCTCGGCAAGCTTTCCTCTCCCATTACAGAAACACTTAGCATTGTCTCAAGGCATTGCATTCCAGGCAAAATGGAACAATTTCTACTCTTTTCACAAAGACTATATTCAGCTAGGGTTTTTTTGAACAAAATGCTACTTAGGATGAAAAATCAAAATGTTTAAAAAGGCATTTCAAGCTTTTAAAAAAATGTGTTGATTTCTTGAGGGAACTATTCATGATTTTCTGAAGAGGCGACTGAAAGCATGGATAGTCTCCAGTGAGCCCGACTTCATTTTTTGCCAGATAGACTATTTCATTAAAAAACAATCAATCCCTTTGTCTGCTTAATCACTGTTCTGACAGTCTGCAAAGGAAAGACGAAGAATGCCTGCTCCATGTGGCACTGCACAGAGTCACATGAAGGCTAAATGGAAAGCCAAACCTAATTTTGCAAGAAGCCATTAGGAGCCGTGGGCTTTCCAGTCCCACAAGGATAAAATCTTAACACAACAAGGTCCAATGTGTTAAAAATGACTGCCTGAAGGTCTGCTCACCAGCCTGCACTTACCCATTTAAATACCTGGGCTGGCAGTGTGCAAGGGCATTTAGCAAGCAGCACCTCCACCTGTGAGTTTGATGGGAAACACTGGGTGATCAGGACTGTACAAAGCCACACCAGTTACTTTGGTACCTCGGCAGGTCCCAGCCCTTGGATGCACATTTGCATATTCATAGATGCACTCAGTCCACTTGAAGTTAATGCAACCACATAGTCCAATAAGGTAATTTTTTTAATGGCTATTTAGGGAAGATTTTTAGTCTGAATTTAGGAATTTGTGCTTTTATGCCAAATCTTGGCCCAAGATTTTACTTAAATAGTTCACAATATACCTTTAAATTCCTTTTGTCACCTTTTTCCTCACTGGATTACTAAGATAACCATTTTCCATAACATCAAGGATTAATAATAATTCAAAATGAAGTAATTAAATATTAGACTAAAAGAGATCAAACCTCTTCAAAAGGAAAACTGGCATCAAGTGAAGCTCCTTATAGTTCGGATAAACACAAACAATAAACAGAAATTGCTTCCTGAGGCAGCAATTCTTTTGGGTGCTGCATCAAAACTGAGCTGGAAAGCCAGGATCACTCCCCTGGACAAGCCAGGCGAAGAGGACTCTGCTCCAAGCATCTGAGCAACACTGGCTGAAAAAAAATTATGAAAGATGAAGCAGAGGCAAGATGCCGATTGACTGAGGGCATATGGGAGACCTAAGGACAACAATCAATCATGGATCTGTAAGCTGTTTAAAACCACTCAATGCAAGGGAGCCAGCAAGGGAACAGCATCTGTGAGCTCAGACTGGCTGCAGCACCTCCAAAACCCAGCTCACTCCAAATTAGGGGGAAGCACTGCCACGAGCACCGGCTCTCCGCACTCCCTCCCACTGGCAGAGAGCCCCACACAACCTGCACCCCGTCACAGGGAATCACTTGAGCATGGAGACAAAGCCCGGGTCTCTAAATATTTACACAGCCCGTGTTTTTTGGCAGCATGTTGGATTTCCTACCCAGGGTTTGCAGGGGTGCCTGCTTGGACATGCCAGGATGGCAACGCCCAGCACAGGCTGCAGAGCGTGCAGGTTGAATGGGGAACACAACCACTGCTGCTGCGTTTGAGGCTAATCAGGTTTGATGTCTCACCTCTTGGTTCAGCATGGGCTTGCAGCCCGAGTTTTTGTTGGTGAGCTGCAAGGGTGCTATCTGGCTTGTCATGTCTAATAACTTTCTCTTCTGAAGGCTGATATGCTGAAAGATTTGTGCTGCTGATGTTAAAAGCTGGATTTTCAATGCCTTCTGTTGTTGCTGCTCTCTCTTCTTTTACTATAGAAAACAAGGAGGTCAGAAGAGCACGTTATAGCAAAGTGTAATTCAATGACAAGCAGAAAATTCCTTCTAGTAATTCCTTTGCTGAAAGACTCAAGTGTATCGTCCTCAAATGTCGCCAAAACAGAATTAGGTTAAAATTAACTCTATAAAAAAAAAAAAAAAAAAAGAATAAATGATTAAAATAATTACAAATTGCACCCTGACAAGCAAGAGCAAAATTTCGCCCACAGCCATTTGTCTGTAATTAGTTAATTAATCCTTACACAAATTATGAGCAATAACTCATCAAGCAAGGCTCACCCATCAGAAATTCAGCCGACTTGGATTTCTTCTGCTTAGTTTGCTTCAGAGCCTTCTGCTGGAACTTCTGGAGGGAAATTGTTAAATGAATAAATTAGCTAAAGAACGAAGATCATCCTTTATGATCCACAACTAACACAGTATTTTAAATATGGGATGGCATTGAAATGTCATTTAATTTAAATCTCTGCTAAAGGGGTCAAACACTAATTGAACAACAGAAGTGGAAGAATTAAATAAAATAGAAGAAAAGTTAAAACAAATGCCAAATGAAGGTCACATTAAAATACTTTGTTTTTCCCCAATTTTAATTAATGCAAAGAAACCTCAACAAATGAAGAACATTATAAGACTTGTCTCTCAGTATGCATTCAACAGCAACTGCTTTATTTCACTTGCAGAACGGCAGTGCTTCATTTAGAAAAGTTTGGTTATGCAGCATATTTATAGACAGACTTCCCTGACATCCCCTGTCCTCCTATTTTCTAAGTCCACTTACATAACCAGTGTATCTGTTCATCACAGAGCAGCTAAAAATGAATGAGCTCTGCCCTTTTGTACAATGCAATAGAATGAAAAGAGAACCAAAACAATTTTAAATGAGGTATCACAAGAGAGATCACGGTCCAGGGGAGAGAGGAAGCAGGACTCATTACAACAACAAAAAGTTCATTTGATACTAGAGAGATGCCAACAATGGTTACAGTAAAAT
>JAVTVJ010000031.1:5722925-5764575 GCA_034509425.1 Eopsaltria australis | reverse complement strand
GACAGCACCACACGGCCCAAAAGCCAATGGCTGCTTTTCTGTGTGCAGGAAAACAAAAACAAAACAAAAACAAAAAAAAACAACAAACAAACAAACAAATAGAAAAAACCCAAAAAAACCCAAAACCAAAAAAACCAACACCCCCCCCCCCCCCAATCCCATCATTTTCTGATTTAAACATCTATTTATACAGGTATTTCTATTTTTGTCTGTCTATCCTTTGACCCTTTGGTTTAAATCTTTTTAAGAGCCAGATATGAGCTCTAAGGTTACTGCACAGAGGAATGCAAAGCAAGAGAACAAGTTGTAACAATGACGATGCTGAATTTGAAATTCTCCACCAGAAACAAAGGCTTCTTTTTCTGTTGGACAGGCTGTGAGGAAGCCGGACTGATTCATAAGTGTCCTTTCCTATATATCAATACAAGCCATCTCTTTGGGCATGCTCAGAAGTTTTGGGCTTAATGAATCCTCACTGTAAACTACATGCTTCCACATATGGGAAGCAAAATATTTATTTCATCAAGCATTTTATTACACAGACCGTGAAATATATCTGACTCTTACTGCACAGGCACAATACACAGTTCTATTACAGCAGCCTGCCTGCAGCTTTCGCACAGGAGCACAAAGCAGGAGGTGTTGGGGTGGCCTCAGGCATCGCCTGCTGATGCACCAGAGATGAAATGCAAAGGAATTTTGTTTAGAGATTGAGAGAAAACTTGAGTGTATTCAACTGGCTGCAAAATACCTCCAAGGCAAGGGAGTTAACACGCTACTTCTGGCCCAGCCCAGCCTGGATGAAGGCGCCCGTGCAGATAAGATTCGGGAGCTGTGGAACACCCATCTCAGGGATGAGAAACAGCAGCCTTGTCCGGCCCCAATCCTGCTGGTGGAGACCCAGGAGCTGCTGCTGGCTCTCCCTCAGCCTTGCCAGGGCTGTGCCAGCAGCGAGTGTTATTCTAGTGCTTCAGTCCGCAGGATCAAACACATATTATGGGAAGGAATTGAGATGGACAAGCACAGCAGGTGCCGTACAGGATGGTGGCTGCTGGAGACAACAATTCGGCTGTGTGTGGATGGAGCCCTCACTGGAGAAGCCGCTCCATGGCCAAGCCGAGGGCAGGTAGGGCTCAGGTGGGTGCCGAGCGTGCTCAGCTCGGCTTGGTCCGTACTGTCTCGGGAAAAGGCTCCGTTCGTGAGGCCAGGGCTGCGGGACAGAACTCCCATCCCGGGGGGACCTCGACCAGTCTCCGCCGTCCGAAAGACTGTCCCGGCACAGAGAGGGAGGGAGAGCAGGAAGGAAGGAAGGCAGCGCCCGCCCTCTCCCCCACCCGAGCCCCGCCCGCCGCGGGAAGTGGCGGCGGCACGAGGTGCGGAGGAGGGAGCTCATGGCGGCGGCGGCGGCGGGGGCCCGGCCCCGCTCCCCCCGCGGCGGGCCGAGGTGCCGGCAGCGGCACAGCGGCGGAGCTCGGGCACGGCCTCCCTTGCTCGCTCGCACACGGACAGGCCCCGTGGCAGTGCGGCTGGAGCGGCTCCCGTGCGGCGCCGCCGAGGCCCGGCCCGCCCGCGGCTGTGCCCCTGACCCGCGGGGCCCTTGCAGGAGCTGCCGTCGCGATGCGCGTCCCGCCTGGGAGCCCCGCGGCCGTGGCCGGCCCGGGGCCCGTGGAGAGGCGCTCCCGCCCGCAGCCCTGTGCCCGGGGCCCAGGTAAGCGCTGCCCGCCGGGCCCAGTGCCGCCCGGGAGGGGCTGCCCGTGGGGTTGGTTTGGTGGGGCAGGCCGAGACCCACTACTGCAGCTCTTCTGGGGCTGTTTAAGCCATGGCTTTGCGTCTGGAGAAACCCGCTTTTATTTAGCTCCAGCTGTGGGATGAGTACCCTTGTGGCAGAGGGCGCAGCCCCTTACAGCCATTTTGTGAAGCAGTTTAGGTCTCAGTATCACTTCTGTCAGAGCAAGTAAAGCTTAAAAGGTAAGCCTGTTTGGGGAAGGTTTAAGTAAAGTGGGCTAGGACAGCTGAGTCCCAGTATATACTGGCAGCTGAGCACACCACCATAAATGCCATGGAGAGAAAATTCAACAAAAAGGCAGCATTGCGTCTTGGATGTGCCCAGGACTGCAGTTGAGTTTGAACAGGAAGCAAAGCCTCACCTTTAATGGTCCCTGGCTGCTTTGCAGTGTGCTGCTAATGAGTGATATTGGTTACTGTTGGGAAATAGGTGGGCAGCAAAAAGATTCAGCTGAGTTTGAAGATGGGAATAAGGAATTGCCTTCTTGGCTGACTGGTTAGGCTCTGCAGTCTGCTTCAGGAGAGCTCAGTGTGATCTGAGACTTTTCAGGAGTTTCTTGTGGAGATTCATTTGGAGGACTAAGAAAGTGGAGCCAACGGCACTATATTGACTCCACTGATACTATCCTCCTAAATTAAATGGTGGAAGAACACGGCCTGACTGTGAGATAAAAGTCAGGACCTACTTGATCTACCTACAACATTTTAATGGCAGTGAGAGGGAGCAAGTTAAAAGTCCTGTGTTTCTGGGTGTTTGTTTTAAATCTACATTAAACCGTATTTCAGGGCTGTCGTGTCTCTTGTATTCGTGCTTTTGACATGTCTCACCTGTGTAATTGCTTACAGGCCCATGGATCCCTTTGTTCCCGGCTTCAGCACTGGGTGAGGAGGGACACTGGTCATGCCTTCGATTACGGTAACCGGTTCGAAAACTGCTTTCAGCCGTAGAAACCTGTGTGAGACCAGGCTGGCCTTCTGAAAGGGCTTCACGTGATGCCCTCCAGTGGCAACAACGTGTATTTTGAATCACGGGGAATTGGGAAAAGGCATCCTTCTGGGCAGCCCTGAGGGCGTTTGGGCAGTCCTGGCAAAGTCCGCAGTCAGCTGCTGGGGGAGGCATGGTTGGGGGTGTCCTGTCCTTCGGCAGTTCCTGATGCTGCAAGTCCTGCAGGGATGTGTGGATCACTGCTGCCCACTGCCTGTGGGCTTCAGCTGGTCAAACCCAGAGCTTTAGGCTTGAGCTTCTGTCCTTTGCAGAGGGTGGATTTTGCAGTGTGCCAGTAAATGCACATAAGGAAAAGGAGCAGGAAGAAAAAGACCCAACAGATACCAGGAAAAATGCAGCTTGCAGCACATGATGTTAGAGATGGGGACGACTCATTTTTAACTGCTTGTTGCCCTTCCAAATGATGTAGTTCAGCCAGAGTTCCTGTATACAGGCTAGAGGTAAGAACTGGTTTTGCCATATCTGAGATACCTTCTAATGCAGAGAAATAAATCTCAGATCAACAACTCAACACAGTCCTCCAAGTTAAGTGCTGTACCCAAGGTTCCAGTAAACTGAGTACACTTGGTAAATACACTGAATACAGAGAGACACAGGGTTGATGTGAACTTACAGCTTAGTAGAGCTCTGCAGTGGAAGTGGTGGCCTCCCTGTAAAGGATGTATATAGAGATTGTTCAGAGCAACAGCTGGTTCTAAGAAATGCACGCTGTCAGGTTTCCTTTGCTGTATAAATATTTAAATGACAGGGTTAGGATTCCTAAGGGAGGAAAAGCTTGGGCTAGTGCCAACAGGTGAAGCTTTTTTTAAACAGAAACATACAAACTCATTGCCCAAACTGTTTCTAGCCTAATTATTGCTTATTTGTTCTTTCTTTCAGGTAGTTCTGTCACTGCCTTAGCTGTCCTGTGCCATGCCTGGTGATGACCATGGGATCATTCTTCCAAGCAGGCTGCTGCATACTCAGCCACCCAGCCTGCATTCTTCAGTAGATTCACCAAGCTGTATAACAACAGAGCTGTTTGGTACCTGTGGAGTTCCACTTCAAGGGTGTCTGAGCACCTCGCATTTGGTTCAGATGATCTGCCCTTGCACAGTCCAGCGAGAGGGCTGTGAAGTCCTCAGGACTGCCAGTCCAGTTCACCACTTGGAAAGTATTTTGCCAGGTTACAGGAGGTGAAAGCTGGTGGTGGGGAGTGGAATCCTGGGTTCACCAGCAGCCTTTGTGCATTAGAGGCTCTGTTTGGAGGTTCAGACATGCTCATATCTCTGCTCTGATGCCTGTGTGTTCCATTCTTTCAGGTATCTACTTGAAAACAAGAGTGGGGCTCAGTTTTTGGCTGATAGGGGTAAAATGTGTACCAGTGGGTATAAGTTGGATTCAGAGTCAAGGAGTTAATTTAAGGAAAGAATGGTGCTTTCTCACCACTTCAATCCCGTGCACAGGAGCTGTACCCTAGAACTGCTGTTCCTGGGGCGGCCATGCCAGCATCAGCAGGGCACATGTGGCCACAAGCTGCTCTGCTCACTGGCAGACAAAGCAACTGAAAGTCTCTTCTCTGCTTACAGGAGGTCTGACAGAGTGACCATAACAACCTTTTCTGCCCTGAAAATATCTTCATTCCTGGCAGGTTAAAAAATGACCCTGTGCTGGTATAAGCTTAGTGTTGCTAAACCCATCTTCTCCTGAGGCTTTTGAAACAGATATCCAAGAGCAGATGGTCCTAATCAGTGCTGTAGCAACATGCTCAGCTCCTGTTTTTGTGGTTTCTAAAGGCCTGTTTTGGCAAGACTTTTTAAAAGCTATTTGAGGAAGAACAGACAAGCTTTTGACACACAGTTCTATGTAAAATCTCTTTAGTTTTGCCAACGGCGTTTATTTGTAAAGATCCTGCATATTACAGAGGCCACTGCTTGTTCCTGGCTATTCCCTAGAATGGAAACTTGAACCAATGATTTTTGTAATGAATGTGCAATAAATCTGTGGAAAAGCTTCTCTGTTGATGACTCTTGATTGTAGTTTTGACATACATGGATGAGGCTGTTCAGAGCTGGCCAAGCCTGCTTGACAGGCAGGGCCTGTCTTGGTTGATGTCTGGGAATGAAACCCAAACAAGGATGTCTCAAGTGCGTGATGGGCCAGAGTCCTTCCAGCCCTCACTGGGCACCCAAAGCTTCAAGGGCACAGCATTGGAGTGGAATTCTTCAGTACTGACGGGGGAGAACAGATCCGTGAGTGTGGAGGGAGGCTATACCCAAGTGGAGGTGAGCATAGCTAAAAGAAGGGGCTAAAAATGTTGCTTTAGGTTTTTCTGTAAGAACAATCAAGCACTGCAAAAAGCCTGTGGTTTCTTCCTTAGATGAATGAGACACATTCTGTAAAAATGGCTCATATTTGAGACAAGTGCAGGCTTGGGTATTCCAGAAAGCCTCACTGGGTATGTAGACACTAACAGCTCACTCACAGGGGAGGTATATTTATCTTGTGTCACAAACTTCATGTAGCAACAAGAACACTTGATTGGGAGATCAGCTTCATGGCTGGAGCAGCTGTACAGTGATGATGCCTTTTGCTATTTTTGTTTTTCTTCAAGTTTTTAGCTCTTGAGTAGACTCAGGAGTAGAATTAATGATTGCTTTGGAACTGGGGAGTTCCCTAGGCTTCAGGTGGGTATTGGGGGAACCTGTGATCCAGCTGCCACTGCTGTGTGATGACAGTGTCACCTCTGAGAAGGATAGTATCCGTTTCTAATGAGAATTCTGGGATGCTGATGGATCTTGTGAGCACAGTGGTTTTTTGCTAAGATCCTTCCCAAGAGAATGTAAACTCCTAAGGGCTCAGGCCTGGCAGCTGATTTGGGTCAGGGTCGCTTTGCTCTTATTATTGGGAAATAGTTGGCTTACAGGGAGTATGATGGAGCAGGTAATGCTGAAGAGGGCATTGCTCAGGGCAGGTTCCACATAGGCATGGTAGCTGCAGAGCACAGGTTATGGGAGGGCAGTCCACGGGGGTGTTGTAATTCCAGTATGTATCCTTAAGATACCAGGTGTTTCCAGTGCAAAGCAGGGATGTACATAATGCTGGAAGTGTGTGTTGAATGTGTGAAGGTGCTGGGCAAT
The DNA here is from genome assembly GCA_034509425.1 of Eopsaltria australis. Lineage (NCBI taxonomy): Eukaryota > Metazoa > Chordata > Aves > Passeriformes > Petroicidae > Eopsaltria > Eopsaltria australis. Next base: position 5,758,665 of record JAVTVJ010000031.1, on the reverse strand, counting down.
ATCTGCATTGAAAAATGACAGTCTGCAGTTCTCATAGTCCAGCAGGATGCCAATCCTCCTCGGGGGAACAGTAATTCTGATGTCAGGTGTCATCCCACTGTGCAGGAATTCGTACTTGTGCCTGTAGGTGAGAAACAAACAGAAGAGCTGAAGGCACCCTGGCTGCTCTCAAAGGGAAGCACTTTGTGCACACAGGTGCCCAGGTTGCTCATGAGAGTCAAAGGCAGTGATATTAATGTACCAGTGTCCGGGGAGAGCCAGCAGTGCAGCTGAGGCATGAGGGGAGCTGGCATTTCTGTAGGCAGGTGCGACATACTTCCATAGGTAGGACAGAGATCAAAACCAGTTGGGTTTAGCTGGGTTTAACCAGATGCGTCGTTTCTGTGTTACATGGATCTATTACCCTCCGTCTTCCCACTGAGGTTTTGGTAACGTTTACAGTTAAGTTTTGCATCTCAGATTTTATTCAGAATTGTTCCTGGAACTGCCTGTTTCAATGTGACAACATATCATTTCAATGAGACAATGTAGCACAGAGACCCTTCAGCTTGATTTACTAGCACGGTTTCAGAGTCAACGGAACTGGGTGCTTTGAAGGTGCAAATCTGCAAAAACACAAGTCCTGAAGCAAGGAAGTTGGGTAAAATAATCCATGCTAAATGCTTCTGAAACACCCTAAAAAAGCAGGAGGATTTGCTTAAGTGTTCCAGTATCCTTCCAACACCAGTTTACAGTGACAGCAGTGGAATGTCAGAGGCCCCAGTGCCTGGTCTGAGCTGATATAAAATCTCTGGCTTCTCTGCTGCCCTGCCTGCCTGTAAGAGGTGTTCCTGTCAGAGACCTGCAGCCTCCACAGCCCTTACCTTGAGGGTGTGATGATGTGCCTCATGCACCAGGATGAGTTGTTTGCCCCCAGGTGACCATGTCTCGGTGTGTTCTCAAAAGCCACACCAGTTCTGTACTCTGTATCTTCCTCAACTTCCACCTCCCAGTAATGCTTTCCTGGAAATGGGATCAGACTGCCCAGAATCGCAATACATCTGTGGGAGACACACAGGAATATGTGTTTGGCAGGGCCTCTCTGTAATGCTCTTTACAGTGTTATGTATACACCTGGACATTACATAGCAATAAACAAAAGCCATTTTTGTTGTCTCTAGCAGTGCAGTGTGGATTTTTGACTCCAGTGAAATCCCCATGCTGAGGAGCTGACACCCAGCCTGCAGGTTTCTTTGTGACACCTGCCCTGTTCTTACTTGTGGGTAGCTTTTGTATAAATGAGTGCTCCAGGCACTTCCAGGAAGATGGAGAACAGCAACCCATAGTGCCTGAGGTTTCTAGGAAAGTCAATGCTTGTTAGAAAAGAGAGTGCTCTGATGAACCCCAGCATAGCAGGGGAAAAAAAGTCTACAGATTTTGCATTTTCTTTCCAAACAGTCCAGGGTTTTGAATGTCACTCACCATTAGGAACTGAGCACTGTAACAGCACAAAGTTCCTGGGGCAGCTGGGGAGGAGGGAACCTGTCTATGCTGTGTTTGGAGAGATTAGGAAGAATTGAACACAGCAGAACTTGTAATATGCTGGGTACCTGGATCATGAAATGTATGATAGGAACCATGCAGAAAATAACTCTTTTCAAAGTTGTGTAGTAGAGACACACAAAGACAATGTACTGCAAAGATATCCTTCAGCTTGATTTACTGGCACAGTCTTGGAGTCAAAGGAGCTGGGTCCTTTGAAGATGCAAGTCTACAAAAACACAGGTTCTGAAGCAAGAAAATTGGGCAAAATGACCCATTCCAAATGCTTCTGAAACACTTCAAGAGGGCAACATGAGTCCTGTAAGATTACACCTCAGCTATTTCTCAAGAAAAGTACATGGTGTATTAGCTGTCATTGTCAAGGGGGACAGTAGGTTTCAAACACACCCAACTTTTATGTTTCTACGGTAGTGTCTAAAGTTGTAAGCTACAAAGGAAAAGGATGTTTCTGGCAGACTGAGCTCTTCAAGGCAATGCTGGGAGAGCTGCAGTCAGCATTTGGAGGGCCTGGTGTGTGAGGATGGGCACGCACAGCACAATAGCTGTATTCTGCCTCTGCAGCTGCACTTGCTTAGAGCAAGTGTACAGTTCATTGCAAGTGCCTGTAAATGTCTTGGGAACAGCTTAAAGGCTGCTGAAATCAGGGCTCAGAGGGGCTATGTTGCTACAGCTTGAGAAGGAAAAGGAATGATGCAAAATGGATGGGTAAATGTCTGTGAACAAAACATGACCATAGTAATGAGAGCTTCAAAGCCACCAAGTCAAACCTGAGCCGTGCTGAAGAAGCAGTTAGGAAATACATCAGCCTTTAGGAGACCAGACAAACTTCAGAAAGAAGAGTTTGCCATTTCCTTTTTCCTTGCAGTATGAATGTTAGTCATTTCAGCTTGGGAGCTTTTTTTTTTCAGTATCTTGGTTTGAAGATTTGTGAAAGTTCACAGTGGTACCGAAACCTCAGCCTTTGAGTTAGATGAGTGCCAGCTCTTAACACATGAAACATAAAAGCATCTCATAGAAGGGGGATGAAATCCCATTTAAGATTACCATGAAGGCTTTCATGAAAAGGATCACCAGTCTCCCAACTCTTTTCTACCAAGCCCTCTAGTAGCACTGCATTTCCATGGAGGGACTAAGTTGTAGACTTATATTATCCTGGGGCTGCAGATGCCTGTCCTGGTTACATGGTGTTTCTGTGGTTTTGACTGAGCACATGCATTTTGGCAAGCTTAGTCTCTCACTTCAATGGGAAAGGGCCTAATTATTTTTTGAAAGTAATATCTGTTGGTCCAAACAATATCAGTTATATCATTCAGCAAGAGGTAAGTTTTCATATCCCTCTCCTTTCCTTAGCATTTGTTATGGCACCTAAATACCTGTTCAAATTTAGCTCAGCGTGCCAGACATGTAAGTAGGCTTGTACATAATTGTGGCTGCTGCATCTGTAATCCTCTTTAAGAACTTTCATTAATTTCCAAGTTCCAAAGAGCAGCTGGAGAGAGAGATTTCAACTCAAAAAATTAATCAGAGCTGCTGAAAGCCCCATTAGACATTTCCTGGCATCTGTTAAAAAAACCAAAGAAACTGAAATGCCTCCATATACCTTGTAAAGCTGTTATCATAGACAGGCAGATCACACTCTGGGTTTTCCAGTTCATCACACGAAATGGTAAATCCATCATCTAGAATTGCCAGTAAAGGATGGGCTGTGTCCTCATTAAGGTAGAAGCAGGTGCCTGCAAGAGAAAATGCCTGAGGATAACTCCAGTAACTCCTTACAACATTAGATTTGCAGCAAGGGTTTGATGAAATGTTGTTTGGATCCACAAAAAGACTCACTAATGCTCTAGAAAGAATCTGTGGCTGACATTGAGAGCACAAGATCATATATTTTAAGTTTTTCTAATAAATGGCTGTTTTACAGCTTAACACTATTTAGTTTCAGCCGTGTGAAAAGCATGGGACTTAGCCTGGTTTTAAACCCTACCAGGGCTCAAAGCTGCAGGCATTGTGCAAGAAGTAGCAATTCAGAGATGAGGGGCCATCCCTGCACTGGACTGTCTGGTTTCAAGCAATCTATATTAAATCACTGAAATGAGAAAGGGAGCTTAAAGGACTCTCCATGGCCTCACTCATCCATATAAATGCTGGGCACAGTTTGAAGAGAAAGGATCCCTCATGCTTCAGCACCTTCCTTGTCAGACCAGCCCTCAGGGAGGTAAGTCCAGCCCAGGATAAAAGCACCTCTGCCTTTCTCCCTGCGGAGACTTCACAGAGCAGGTCTGACGCACTGGGCCCTGAGGAGCAGCCACGAGTAGCACAGCTGCTGTTTGTACTTGGTGCTTGTTTATCCACCCCAGAAAGGATCAAAGGCCATTCACAGTGTTGGAGGTGGGTTCTTGCAGCTGAAAGATCAATTTGCATCAGCTGTTTGCATACTGTAGACTCTGAGAAGATAAATCTCCCCATGGTAATCCCAAATGAAATCATTATAATCAAACTGCAACTTACTTCATTGCAAATACAATACAAACAATGACAGGGCAATTACAGGCATGTGCTGCTGAAAACAAACACATGCTGTGCAAACAGAATGGGCAATTTCAAATATTGAGTTTGATTTAAGCAGTTGGAATACACACAAACGATGGTAACACAATGACAGTCTTCCTCTCCAGGGATTTAAGGATGAGCATTTCTTTTCTGTGGTGTCACTGCTGTGTGGCAGACAGGCTTTTTACTGAAACATAACTTTGTTTGGTCATCTTGCTGAATAAATACAAATTGCAAATGTCTCACAGAAGGTAAGGGCAGAAGAGACACAGGTAAGGTGTGAACACATCCGTGAGTGGTGTGGGAGATTTGAGATGAGCCAGTGAAGTTGCAGTGTCATTGCAGCAGTGATGAAGGTGAGCACTGGTGCCTGCTAAATGGCTCTAGACAGTGCTGTCCCAGCCATCCTTTCCAGCAGCAGCTTCATTACATGGTAATCTCTGGAGTAAAATCACACTACAACTTTCCTCATTGGTCTGTCAGTACTTGGCAGGCTGGCAATATGTGGGTGTTGGGTTGATACTGTCTTTTAAAATGTTTAGAAATTAGTAACTTTCAAGTATCAAATGTACCAGACAGCAATAATATAAATTACAGAGCTAAAGCAATGCACTTATTGTTACAAGAAGTTGTTTTTTTCTATCCTAAAAGGTTACCAGGTGTGTAATTAGATGTAAGAGATTAGGACCTGATCCAGAGGCCATTGAAACCAGCAGGAATCTTTCTGTTAAGACAACAGATGCCACAATAGGCTGCTGGGGTTGTTCCAAGCTGTACAGTACCTGTAGTGTGTATCAGGACAGGTTCACTTCTTTCACTGGAGCCACCCAGGTTTTGGGCTCTGACACAGATGTGATACTTTTGTGTTGGCTGGAGGTGAATTAGGACTTCACAGTTAGGGATCCCAACAATAGATCTACAGAAAACAAATCCATGGAAAATTATAGGGCAGAAAACAAAGGTAGGCCTTTGAAATTATTTTTCTGAGCAACAAAGAAGAAATTAGATTTTAACTTCTCTTGTAATCCATCAACAACATTTTACCTTGTACAGTTGTCAATAGCAGGGCAAGACAGAGTCTATGACAGACTGCAGATTTTTACATCTCCTTCTGCCCTTTTCCCATGCCCATAATTCTCATATAGTAATTTTTGATTAACATTTATACAACTAATTTTAATAAGAAGATTATTTGTAAATGTAAATTCACCAGAAGGTTATGGTCCTTTCTTAGTCCTATCAAATGCCACACAATTGAAATGGTTTCATCTCTACAGGTCATGGGCTCAACAGAAGAGTAACTCACTCAGTAATAATATCATTTTCTTCATCTGTCAGCTTGGACAATTCAACCGTGTAGGAATCAACAGGGTTAATGTCTCTGGATTCCCAGCACACCAGTGCTGCATTTTCACAGCTTTGGATCCTTTTATTCTTTATGGTAGGTGGTGAAGGAGCTAAAAAGTAGGCAAAAGAATAATTCTAAGCTGTTGCTTGAAGATGTTTGAAAACAAACATGCTTTTTAAAAAAAATACAAAAATGTTGTTTATTAATACTATATAGTTAAAGAAACCTGCTTCCCCAATGGACAGTAAACAGCAGGTAGAATGATTAACAGAAATATTTAAAGACTTCATTTGGACTTTAAAGGTCCCAAGAGAATTAAACAGAGAAGCAACATAAAGACTGATTACATTACTGTTTTCTATCATTAATTTTATCTTTGTCATAAAGGTGCATCTCTTCTCTGCTCTGAGATGTCAAAGACATCTGGAACAAGTACTTGAAGGTCTCACACTGACTTGCTCAATCTGATGCCAGGATTTCACACAATGTCCTTGACTGAACTGCAGTTAAAAAGAACAGCATAACAGGTGAACCCACAAAATACCTATAGGCCAATAAAAGGAGAACTGGCATTCATCTGGCAGAACCAGGACACTTGAACCTTATTCACAGCTGGTCTACATCCTTCCATTTAAATAAGTTACTTTGTCTCTCTATTTCTCTTTCTTCCACTCTAAAACACAGACAGTTGGCATGATAGGCTCTCCAAATAAAAGTAGGGAATTCCCATGCAGTCAGTTGACTTACATCAGAAGAAAAAAAGCCCAAAGAACATTACTGGCATAAAATTTAGAGATTATTTTGAATTTCACTATGAAGGTCACAAAGTTGTATGAATAAAATATATTTACCTGTTACATAAACTGCTCTTTCACTTGGCGGACTGATACCAGAGGCATTTAGAGCACTGACCCAAAATTCATACTGTGTATTTGGCAGCAGATCAGTAACGGTGCAGTATGTTTCTTTGACTTTTAGTGTATGCTCTGAAATGACAACAACAAAGCTTTTACAGTGCCTTTACACAGCTGCCCACTCTTCCCCAAAGCTGCATCACCCAGTGGAGTTGGGGTGCATTGTTTTGGATGCTGAGCTCAAGAGAGCTCCTTGTGCTCCACACCCTTTGATCAGCTGTCAGACAGTTTCACAACGCCTTCCTCTAAAGCAGCATCAATCAGATGGGACAAGAGCTGAAGCTATTTTACTACCCATTTCTCATTCTTCATCTTATAAAATTTGGATAGCTTCTGCTTTTCTTTCTCAACTGGCCACTGGCACTCTACTGGCTTCCACTTTTGAAGGTTCTGCAAGAACAGTATTGGCAAAGGCAGTTTTGTCACAAGGCTGGGACATTTTGGTTCTGTGGTTGTTTGTGTGCCTGTGCATCTTAGGGAGATACAGCCTATTATTAGCACTAAGATAAGCTGTAAAATCATCTGGGGGTTTCAGTGGCTGTGCTGAAGATACGATGATTTGCTCTTTAAAAATACTGTGCACTGCTGTGGCCGCAGCACATGTGTTCTAATGCAGTGCCCACCCTCCAGAAATCCTCCTGACTCCATCCTCTGTCCCCTTCCCATTCCTGCTATCCCTGCTGCTGCCATGTCCTGTCTTTGCTCCTGTGACGGGTCCTGCTGCAGCTGGAAGCATGGCAGACCTTGCAGGGGAAGAGGGACAAAGCAGATTGTGGTGGCAAATATGAGTTTTGATAGCAGACAGAGGGCACAGGATGTGCTGAGGCACTTTGGAATCAGCTGGTTTTGCCAATGGAAGGTTGAGGTGTCCCCTTGGGCCCAGGTCTCCTTACCTGCTTGCTCATCACTGTGCCTCTCGTTGCTCACTGGTTTGTAGCACAGCTGGTAGCACTCCACAGTGTCATCCGAGAAGAGGCCCCAGCAAACTCTCAGTGAGGTGCCAGTTGCTGCATTGGGAGCCTGGGGATTGATCACAGGGGCACAAGGAGCTGCAGAGGGAAAACCAGGTCAGTTTTTGAATGTATACTCATGGTATGTTGTACCTCTCCCCTCCCAAAGGTGTCTGCACAAAGCCTTGGCACTGAATAGGATCATATTCCTCCCACATGGTGAAAAGTCAGGAGCTGACTCTGTAAACAGTTGCAGATAGTAATCAGGTCACTAGTGTGTGAGAACTAGTCTTGCTTCAAATCAAAGTCAAAACAACAAAATAAATAAGCCTCAGCCTATCCCTTGTCTGTAAACTTGGCTTCCCCTGCTCTGAGGGCTGTTCCAGTGAGCCCAACATCTGCCATGCCGGCACTGCTGCCAACCACCCCGGGGGTCAGGGAAAAGCTGTGCAACAGAGGGTCAGCAGCACAAGGGAACAAGTACCAAATGCTGTTTTATGTTAAGAAAACACAACACTGGGTGTAAAAAAAGAATAATATTCTTTCTGACCATTTGTGATGCACCAGAAAAGATTTAAAATTTTAGGGTTTTTTTAGTTATTCAAAGTTTGTTTATTTGTGCTGCTTCCTGTGGATTATGGGGGGAAAATGCATGCTAAATAGCAGAGGATCTGTTTATCAAGAGAAGATTTTTTTCAGAAGTTATTTGAAGCAGTTGGGGGTTCCTCTCTTATTTTGTTCAAGCAACTACAAGGTAAGACCAGTTATCACCAACTGAGCATGCCTGACCCCTCAATGGAAGGGGGTAATCTTCATGAGTCTTCTAGGAAATCATCCAGCAAAAGCAAGGAAGTCCCAATTTAGGAGTAATTCTGGTAATTTTATATTGAAAACAAATTTAAAAAATCCAAAAATATCTTCCACTGTCTCTGTGTATATAGACAAACAAAAAAAACGTAGAAGGAAAACTAGGGAGAAGTTAATTCTGCCTTTGCAGATCTCCTTTAAAAGAAGTAATGTTTAATACATATCCTTACTTAAATGTAAATAGGTGTGAAATAATGATCAGTTAGGAAGAGTACCTGGAGTAGCATTAATGGAGTTCATTAATTGTTCAACTTCAGAGACATCTATGACCCGCTCTTCAAAGTCTGGCAGTGTTGAAAGCTCTAAATTCACTTCCTTCTTTAAGAATTCTTCCAGCCTGTAATTGTAGGGGAAAAAAATTCATGTCTATTTGGAAGTACCATAGTGTTGGAGATATCTATGATACCTATTTTTATAAGAGAAAAAGAACAGCAGACTCCAAATTAACATCTCCTTAAAACACCACTTTCATGGCTGTACAAACTCAGCCTCCCTGTGCCTGCTGCTTGGAGGTACGTGGCCATCAGTGTTCCAAGGTGCCAAAGAGAGCTGGCTGCTGCTGGGGCTGAGGGCCACCCTCGTGTGCCCCACTCCTGCAGTGAGCTGGCTGCACACACTGTGCTCCCACCGAGCAGGGGAGGGAGGTGTGCCCAGCACCTCGCTGTGGGATGCACCCTATTAGCTCCATAACTTGCATCATTTGGAATTTACACTATTACTAATTGAAGACCTCGTGGCTCTAGGTGTTGTAAATTTGAAAAAAAAGGGGTATCTTTTCTCTGTGTTTTCATGAGCAATAACAGTCAATTAAGAGGGTGGTCTTTTGCATATGATTTATTGCACCCCAAGACTTCTTCCAATTGCTCCAAGATTTTTCAGGATCTGTTTTGAGCTCCCACAGCTTGACTTTCTACCCCACTATATTAATGTATAAATAAGCCTGTTACAGTATATTTAGGGAGCTCAGTTTTGGCCTCGTTTGTATCCAGAGTGTTTCCTTCAAGAGCTTTAGCAATCCTGTTTCTCAGTGAAATTAGTTCCTTGTGACTAAGCTGAAAACACTGATTTATTCAGGCTCTAACTCTCCTTTCAGATTTCTTGAAATCGGATCCAAACAAATGTTAAGTTTCTTAGAGCAACTTTTTCTGATGCACTTTAAAATAAAAATACTAAATATTTCAGTAGCTCTACTGGCTTAGACAACATTTGTGTGCCTGAACAAAGTCCAGGACATGCAAGCATCTCCAATAACCTGTCCAATTAGCAGGAAGAAATGTGACAGAAAATCCCAGACTGTGATACTACCTGTCAACCATGGTTACTGCTGCCTGTTGGAAAAAAAAGAGAGAGTGTTAGAGATAGAAAAGTCCAGAGTCAGACTACATCATTCTGTTGACCTGTCTTACATAAATTGCCCCAAATGCAGCCTTGGAGTGAAGTAATTTGCTTTCACCCAACCCTGAGAACAAAGCCAGCCCTTTCTATTCAAATGGACAGATCTTGGCTGAATTTACAGTAAGATAATGAGCAATATCAGGTAGTCATCATTGTCTGCCCATCTAGACTTTAGACTGATTCCTCCCTTAGCTGTCTAAAGTGCCAACAGATCCCTCACAAAAAAATCACCAAAATCAGCTGGGCAAAAGAGCTCAGTGAAATGATCTGTGCTGGAGGGAGTCTGAACAGTGCATGTAACTGGAATACAGATGTACAGTCCCTGGAGAAACCTAAGCAGCTGAGAGCTCATGACCGACATTCACTTCTTGATGAAGTTCAATAATGGTTCTTAGAGGTGATGTAAAACTGTTTACAGGCTAAGGAGAAAATGAGGTTATTCCAGAGATGCAGAGGAATGGGAAAAGTCAGTTCACCCAAAGAACTCAGTGGGTTGGAGTCACACAGCAAACTGACCCACTGGAGTAGACTGGAGGTGTTATGAGATTGATTGTTGTCCAGTTCAGAAGTTACTGTCACTGTGCTACAGAAATGCTCCCACCAACCTGAGTCACAGGACAGCTCAGATTAGAGGAATCACTCATCATCAGTGAAAATTTTCATTTTATTCCAATTATTTTTCCACCTGCCAAAGAAAAATACCTTCCTGATACCATCTCAAGAGTGGGATTTCATCCATCACTTTGCAGGAGCTCTTGACGTATTTCAGTTGAACTTTCCTCCAAAATGAGCAAGAAAAGGAAACATCTTCCTAAGTGATTACATCAATCTGCCTGCTGTGAGCCCAGAATAGAGCAAGAGAGCTGAGCCTGCACAAGGCAAGGAACACTAAGTGCTTCCAGAGTTTCCCCAGAAAAGCATTTCAGCAAGATATCTCCTCTCTGAACCCCAGTGTGACTCACAAATCAATGAGCATCCAAATTACAAACTTCTGCTTCTGCATTTTGCCCCCACTGTTATGCCCTACTAAGTCAATGCCACCATGCCAAGCACTTGGAGCAGTGACAGCACCATGGACTGAGCATCCCAAATTCTCCCTAGCAATAAAGCTGCTTGGGACTTCTCAGACAGGGACTACTTGCAAGCAGCAAAAAGCACTTAGGAGGGGCTTTAACAGTTAAAGCTCTTTACCTTCATAAATTCAGCATTGTCATTTTCCAGGAAGAGCTCCTGGGTTTCATCTGTCAGCTCCTTGCAGGTGTCAAGATGTTTCCCACAATTGACCAGCTGCTCATACAGAGCTTCCAGCTTCTGCCTCTTCTCTTCTCCCAGTGCTTCCAGCTGTTCTTCATACTTCTGAGCAAGCACTTGCACTGCATCGTTGTAATGCACCTCAAAGTTCTGCTCCTGCCTCCCAAAATTTTCCTGCAAGGCATTTGGGGGTTTGTACCTTGGTATCAAGTCTGATCCATAGGTCATCCAGAGGAAAATTTTACTCTGGTCTGCCTAAACTTTTCCTTACCAGAGAGGTAATGTGTCATGATTTGATTCACAAAACTAGGACACAGTACCAGTACACAGAAACTGTAATTTGACTAATGTGCATTTTTAGAGGTTTACTCTGATTATTCATCCTCACCAAGGCACAAAATTGTTGGATTTTGTTCCAGACATAAGAGCAACAGAAATTACAACAGGAACAACGATGTAAGGCAACCTAGATCCAGGGAGAACAACTAGGATATATCCTAGCCATAATTTCACAAGCTTTTCCTCCAACACAGTCAAGCACATCTTTCCATGAGAGAAACCATGGCAACTCAGTGGGATCCATGGATCTGTGCTGAGGGAGCTGAGCAGCTAATGCTGGTATCCTCACTCACAGCTGGAGAAAGCAATAGGAAGGAAGATTTAAGGAGCAGGCAAGGCTTTACTGCCAGCAGCTGCCCACTGCTCAGGCACCGATGCCCCGCTGTGCCACATGCAGCAGACAAAAGACCGTAGTGCCCTGAGTTACTGCTTCAGTTTGAACTTGGTGCCAGCTGACCTCTGCCCCCTGGGGCCAAGTAGACAGCAGCTGGGTGGGAGCACAACTCTTAAACTCTTAAAGCTGCTTGAAGCAGCTGGTCCAAGGATGTGCCTGGATCTGACACTTCTGTGAAGGAAGTCGAGGGAACACAAAGGCTGCATTGTGGATGGGCTAGTTAGATCACAGCTCTTTGGCCATTTAAAACTAAGATGACCTGAGTGGGGGTCACTTTATTTCTGAATGCAAATTTCTGTGCAAATTATAAATGTGGTTTTATTAGCCCACTTAAAAAAATCATTAAGATGAGCTTTCCTGAGTACTTCAGTCTAGACAAACCGCAAGATAACTCTGTGCCCTGTCACTGTAAGTACTCATCTCATTAACAACTGAACACTATGAATGTCAGTATGACTGTCAAAACTGTTTAACACCACCACCATAAAGTTAGCCCAAGAAAAAATGCCTTACCTCTACAGTGATGAAGATTTCCTCCAAATGGCTGGCAACATTTTCCATCTGAGCAATCTGTTCTTCCAACTTGCACATGTTTTTATGGATCTCCTCCTACAAAACACCCAGTGTGATTCTTACTGTGCCTGAAGACTTTTAGAGGCACCACAATACACCTGTATTACTCTCACCTTTTCACTTTCCACGGCACTGGGGAGCTGAGCAACCTCGTGATCCTTGTGTTCACCAAACAGTTTGTCGAAAGCTCGGATTGGTATCTTGCAGGTAGAACAAAAAACATCTGCTGCTTCTTCCTCTTCCTCCTCCTCCTCCTCCTCCTCACTGACAGCCTGACTGTTCCACTCATCTGACATGCCGCCACTGCTTAGCCCCTCTCTGGACCATATGTTGCTCTCAGCCTCATCATCTGCTCTGGCTTTGCTCTGATTTTCACCTTGAGAAGCCTCCTCAGGAAGTCCTTGTTGCTTTGTGCTTTGACTTGGATCTTTCACTGAAGAGCTGCTTTTTGATGTGTTATATATGAAGCCTTGTGATCCTGCTTTTTCTGTGCGAGCAGATGGCCATCTGCTCTCCACCTTCTCCAGACGTCCTTCAAGAAGCTCAAGCTCTTTTTCTCTATCCTCATCAAGTCCATACATCTTAGCCAACTCTGCAACCTCCTTTTCCAAGTCATAACCAACTTCTTGTGGGCGCTGAACTTTTTCACTACTCAATGCAGATTCCCTTCTCGTATCCCCCAGGGATCTGTCTCCTCGACCAGAGGGCTCTTCAGGAAAGATATCAAACCTCTCCTTTGATCCATAAAGATCCATGTGATAAAATATCAAACCTTCAGTCTCAGTGTCACTAGCCTCTGGGACTGGTGGGGAAGCTGAATGGTCACGCGACTGCCCGTGAGTCTCATAGTCTCTCGTGCTGTCAGATCTGGATGACATTGGTGTCCTCAGCGAGGCTTTTGAGATGACAAGTCTCAAGCTTGTAAAAGATAAGAAAGATCTTTAGCTACATACTTAGATATCAGGAATGAGTTTTTCTTGCTTAAAAGTATATAGATAGAATAGATTTGGCTGAGGACTGCTCATGTCCTGGAAATAAGCATGGGAAAGACCAAAGTCAGCAGCTTTGCCTCCTAAGTGAAGCTTCTGAAGGGAAGCCACAGGAAGCTTGTTTTCTTCTCACAGCAGAGCACAGCAGAGAGCTGTCTCTAGTGTGCTTCCTCTTTTCTGAGTAGCTCATCTGTGACCCTGATGCCTGATTTCCAAACTGTGGAGTAGTCCTGTCCTCAGATCAACACTGTGACTGTGCTTCAGGCACAGTTAGTGCTGTTCTGTGCAATTGGAAATGGCCTGGTTTGAAGTCTGCTCACCCTTCAGCTGCTGTCAAGCATGTTTTCTGAACTGTCAGTCAGGCACAATGTAGAATGTCCTCTGTTGTGACCACTGATGCCACAGAACACACTAGTAAATGCCCTGAAAAGTCCTGTTCTGGATTTTTCAAGTTGCCGTTCTTAATACTGAAACTTGAGTTCAGGTCTTGGGTCCATTCTAAAAAATACTGCAGAGAAAACATACTGCCCTTTGGGGCTTCTCATGTGCTGTGAAAAATATATATTTTAACATATAAAGCATAGAGTAGCTAGGGAGCAAGGCAGGCCATTGAACTCTGGACTGAGACACCTGCTCTGACCCAAACCTTGCACGTTTTGTCCATTCTGTGCAAGGAGGGAGGTGTGAAAAGAGCATGTGCAGGTGACATGCAAAGCAGAATGATAAAGCAGATGCACGTGAGACAACATTAAAAATGCAAAGGCAATTTTAATGCTGATTCCCCAAGCCCAGTCTATCCAACCAGCCTGTATTAACAGCAGTCAAATAATGCTAGTACAGAGTTAGAGCTCTCTCTGAGCTGCAACGTCCCTGCAGCCCTCCACTGCTCACCAGCATGAATGGAATCATGGTTACAAAACTACTCAGATCAATTTTATCAGCAGTTTAGTACCACAAGCAAAAGAGTTCATGGGAAGATTTCAGCTGAATATCAATTAACCTGTAGTAACATCTAGTCCTAGCTAAGTGAAGCATGTGAAAGTTTTAAAATCACTTTCTCACAGAAGAAAACAAGCCAAAAGATCAGCCAGACATCAATGTTATCAGAGCTTCAGGATAAGCTTTCACATAAGTTTGCTTTCAAACTACTATTTACAATCTTTTAAGTTTTGAATAGTTGCTATTACCTCAAATTTATTTCATCAATATTTTACTAATTTTCCTGAGAATTGCTTAGCTAACAGTCAACATAATCAGTGACTTAGTAGAAAGCAACTTCCTAAACCAGCAAAAAATACTGAGACATTTTGCACTCTCTGGTTTTAGATCCCTGGCTGAGTCCAGCCTTACAGATCTGTAATGAAACCCACACAGAAGTTCATAATTTGTCTTCTGGCACTGCAGACATGGGTGTGGATTCTACAGCTAGCAGTATCCTACTATAGACAAAAACATTGAAGTTAGGCAGAAATACTATTTACACTAAAGGCAATAAAATAAATCATGCAAATTCTAACATTTTAAACAGAGAAAAGGTCTTAACACATACCAGAAAATGCTGTCTGGCTCCCGCAAAGACTTTTTTCCCCATAATTATAACAATAAGGCTTGCTTTAGAAGCTACTACTAATTAGAAAAGTGAATTAACATTTATTTTTCCTACCAAAATGAAATGAAATAAATTAAAATGAGCATAATTAAGCTTGTCTGCAATCCTGCTGCCTAAATAAGATTTTCAGATGATTGCTCAGTGTTTGCTTGCTTTGCAGGCACAGATAAAATTACATGAAGCACGTTTAAATCCGTGACCGTCAGTTATCGTAAATACATAACAAAGAATGCTACTACCTAAAAACTTGCCTTCTATCTTAAGATGTCATAAATTCTTCTGATAGCTCAGATGGCATCAAAGTTAACTTCTATTCCCCCTAGTAAAAATTAATTCACACGAAAGCAATTCCTTGCCACTTTCCTATGACTGCAGTTGGAAGAGTTATTGCGGTAACCCTACCCTGCCTCTTTGCTCAGAGAGGGACATGCCAGCAATGAGCAATGGCACAAATATAGATGTGCCCTGGCTGTCCTTCAGCAGCATGCTACTTGAGTGTCACCAGGATGAATGTCATACACTGAGAACAGGCTCTGAAGGTTGATTCCTGGATCTGAAGTACTTAGAACAGTCACAGAGAGCCCTCACTAAAGCCAGAGTACCCTCTTGCTTTTGGAGGTGGTATTAATAAACCCTGTGGAGTTCAGTCATTGCCTCTGCATGTGATTTCCAAGGTGGGGGTGTTAGGCAGAGTTATCCTGTGTGGGATACACAAAACGTGCAAACAACTCAAATGGCTGGACATGTGTTTACAGACTTGCACAACTTAATGGAAGTATCTGTTCTATTCTTTGCAAGCACTTACTGGTAAAGTTCTCTCTCTCAAATTAGCAGGAGCTTTTCTTTGGGGTTGAGTTGGAATCGTAACCATATATTAGAAAAAAAAAGAAAATTTAGAATTTAGAAAAAAACCCCGTACTGTTGCATATGCTTATTATACATACGCATACATCCTCACCCTGAGTGTGTATGTCAGACCTCTGGAAAGCTAATTATAGTGAAGAAAGTGGCCAATGGCCCTGCAAGGGAGGTTTTCAAAGGAACATATCCCTTCAATCTGTGCTCAGTAGGGGTTCACCTGACAAAAAACAGGCTGTGTATTACTACTGATAATTGTGACTGCTGTAGCACTTGAGCTTTGTGTATCTGCTCAAACCCACAGCAGCCCAGCACACACAGGCTGCTGCTGGTGAACACGCTACCGAGCCAGCCTTGCTGGCAGTAGATTTTTAAGCATGTTTGAGAATGTTGTATTCTATATGGCTTGAGCTCAGGGGACACCACAAGGGACAATATCTATTAGATCTTGACACAGCTCTGCTTTTTCCTCCTTTTCCAATTATCTTGGTGTCATTTCCTCACTTTTCTAGCAGTGCAATTGTTTGCTGTTAGGTGAGGAATCACGAGTTAATTGCCCGTGTAGGCACGATCTCATTACTGCTAACAGTGCTTCTATCATCTGTGAGATTAGAGCAGAAGTGTTTTCACGTAAGTGATGCAGCCCTTGCTAAAACTTTAACATTTATCTGTCTGAAAGATTTGATTAATTTTTCAAATGAGAGCTTATTTTTGCTTTGTGTTAAGCTACGTTATCTGAATGCTATCTTGTAGGCCTTAACTTCTTGAAAAATTAGCAGTGTCAGCTTGCTGCCAAAGACATTTGGTGGATAGTGAATTATATTCTGCCTTGGACACAGGGCATGAATAAGAGAGCAGTGACACGGCTCCTGTTCAATCACCCCGCTGCCCTTGGCTGCCCTCGGTGCCCGTGAGGCGGCGTTTGGGTGGCATTTACACAAAGCACGGTGACGCTGGGGCTGAGCTGGGTGTCAGGACAAGCTCCCTTTGGCTGTTTGGGGGCACAGGGCCCCAGGGCTCGGGTGCTGGCTCCAGGCAGTGTGGGGACGGAGTGTGGGGTTTGCCTGGCTTTGGAGAAAGCAGCAGCTCCTGGGCTTTTGCGAGGACCACAGGAATGACGGCCGGGAGGAAAACTGCCCGTCAGGCAGAGGCTGAAACACGGGGCTGTGTCCCCCGTGCTCCCTGCCCACCGCTCCTCACAGAAATAGCAGCTTATTTCACAAAGCCTTCCCCTTCCACTACCTGAAGGAAACACACAGGAAAGATGGGGCAAGATTATTTGCAAGAGCATGTACTTACAGGACAAGGGGGAATGGGTTAAAATTGAGAGTAGTTTTAGATTACATATTGGGAAGAAATTCTTCACTGTGAAGGTGGTGAGACCTTGGCACTGGCTGCCCACGGAACGTGGGGATGCCCCATCCCTGAAGGTGCTCAAGGCCAGGCTGGATGGGGCTCTGAGCAACCTGGCCTGGTGGAAGGAGTCCATGCCCATGGCAGAGGGGTGGGAACGCGATGCTCTTCGGGGTCCCCTCCCAACCCGACCCATTCCACGATGCCGTGAGACGCGGCCTTTCCCGGGCCCATTTCCCTCTCTTCACTACCGCACTATTCGTTCTCCACGCCCGCCGTGAGGGCCTCCCTGGCCCCGCCTCTTTTTAGGCCCCGCCCCCTCTGACCCCGCCCCTCTGACCCCGCCCCCTCTGACCCCGCCCCGGCGCCACGGCCCCGCCCCCTCCCGCTCCCGCCAATGGGCGCGGGAGCCGCCGGTGACGCGCGCGCGGCCCCGCCCCGCCCGGCGCTCGGTTTCTGTTTCGCTCCGGGGCCCGCGGGGCCGCCGCCGCCGCCGCCGCGATGGAGCCGCAGCCCGACAGCCTGGAGGGGTGGGTGGCCGTGCGCGACACCGCCTTCGCCGAGCCTCAGCAGCCGCCGCCGCGCCTCCGCTTCCTCGTGGGTTGGAACGGCGCGGAGGGCGCGTTCGCGGTGACCTGTCACGGGCGGGCGGAGGCGGCGGCGCAGGCCCCGCAGAGCTGGGCCGGGCTCTTCTCGGCGCCGGCCCTGCGCGGCGTCCACCGGCAGCTGTCGGCCGTGTGCCCGCGCCTGGAGCCCGCCTTCCCCGAGCTCCCGCCCGCGCTGCCCGGCGCGGCTGCCGGCGGGCTCTGGGCCGTGCTGTTCCCCGGCGGCGCCGCGCCGGATGAGGCCGAGCTGCAGGAGCTGTGCCGGGCGCTGGAGCTGTACCTGGGCTGGGCCCTGGAGCTCTGCGGCGCCCGCCTGGTGCTGGACGCGCTTTTCGCCGCCGACCGCTGCTGCGACGACGAGTACTTCGAGAGCCTGCACGAGCTCCGCGGCAAGGCCCTGCGCGGCCACCTGGCCCGGGCCAAGGAGGCCCTGCGGCGGGTACGGGCCCCGGGGCCGGGCGCGGGGCGGAGGGAGCCGGGCCGGGGGCTGCCGGGACCCCCCCTGCGGGCAGGAGAAGGGCCCCTCGGTGTAGGACTGTCTTCAGTGTTCAGTGCTGCAGCTCAGCTCACGGGTGCACCTGTCTGAGCCTCAGCTTGGCGCCCCTTGCTCACCTGGGAGCTGCATGATGAGCCTGGCAGCGGCTGCTGCTGCGGGACTTCATCGGTCAGGGCGGACTCGCGTGAGCAAGAGTGACCAGGGCACTGATACCAACTTGCTCGTGATGTTTTGCAATGTCCAGATTTGTGCTTACACAAGCGCTTTTTTATTGTCTGGTAGCCACCAAGTCAACTTTCTGAAGTACTAAGTGTCATCGGTCCTGTAAATTCACCTTTATTAAGTGGGGAATAAGCCACCTCCGCATGGGCAGTCAGTGTAAGGTATTGGGGCTCTTACTTAAGCTGCAGGCACTCCTACAAAAACACATTGCTAAAGACATCCAGCAGTGTTGGGCAATGGGTGGAACAGTAACCGAAGAGGAGAATACAATCATGTGCTAATTTTCCAATCTCCCTGTGAAGGTCTCAGCGTACATGTTTGCAGTAATGCTTGCAACTGGGGGATTCTCAGTGTTTTATTAAGATCAAACGTAGCCCTTGTCCTATATAAGTAAGTGGTTTGTATCCATTGGAAGCGTGTGAGGGTTTGTTGGTTTTTTTCCAAGTATCAAATTCTGCCCTAATGATTGTATGAAGTAATTATGATGTTAGCACTTTCTTCCCTTGGTACCTTAAGTTTCATCCTGCTGTAGACATGTTCCTGGATCTTTTCCCCTTCTTGTAAGCGTGAATTCATAGGGTGGTTATGTAGTAATAGGGTTGCAGTTAGGACATCGGAATGTTGATGAGTTGCAGATACTTCAGGCTCACCAGTGTGTTGCTGCTGCTTCTTGCAGTACCTGTTTACAGTCTATTTTCTGGCAAAGCTGAAAGGTATTTTATGAAAGTGATCATGCTTTGGAGGAAAGTTATGACAGTTGACTTCAGCCTTCTGTTTCCTGTTGCAGTATTTAACAGCTGAAACAGCACTACTTTTTCAGAAGGACACTTTTTAAAAACACAGCTTTAGTTTACATGAACATGTACCTTGTTGTATACAAAAGTCAGTGTCTGTCACTGACTAACAGTTCACAGCCCAGTTAGAAATGCATTCTAGCCACCAAGTTCTTTTGGAAGCAGCCCAAGCATGTTCAGCTGTGTGGCAGTTTGGGGCTTGGTGGTGAAGCACAACTTGGTTCCTCTGGTAGTTACTCTGCTATTTCCAGCTATATTTTAGATATGGCTAAACTTGCTGTAGAGTGGGGTTGTACTTGCAGGCCTAATAGGGACATAAATTTGTTACACTGCAGTCTAGACCAGGTTATGGAAGGTTCAAGAAATAGACATTAAATCAACCTGAAGTACCAGAGCATCCTTTATGCCTTTTTACACTTATGTCCTTCATGAATACTTCCCTTCTACTCACTCTAAGCATCCTCCAGGAGCAGCATGATCCCCACTTCTTGCTTTTACAATGGGAGTTAGAAAGTCAGCTGTTGCATTTGTATTTGGCTTCCATAGTGGGGCAAAAGCAGACTGTGAAATTCCTGCAGGTGGGCCCTAGGACTGTGTCTGAGCTACCACAAATTCTTAGGGAGGCCCAAGAGGCTGCCACACTTACAGGATTATCAGAAATGTTGCAGTTCAGATTCTTTGTTCCCCTGTCCTGCCTGTGCCAAGCCTGCAGACAGGGTGGGTTGGAAATGCCCTTGAGCTGACTTCCACAGGTTTTCTCAGGGGAAGTTCTTCCACACATGGGAACTCTGCTGTCTTACCCAGGCTCAGCTGGCAAGAGCAAAGGTGATGGCTTAATTTCAGTGCTTTTCAGTTGCAACACAACCAAGCTTACTTTTTTTAATACTTTTTCTCATTGCTGGTAGCACACCCCCCCCTCCCATCCCCTTCCCTCTTTATGGAGCTGCAGAGCACACACTGTCCTTCCAGGAAGGTCTGTTTCTCAGTGGAACTTAGCTGTGTTCTCTCAGCCAGCTCACTCTATCCTGGCATGTACAGCATGCCATGGTCTCTGCCAGCTAGTGTCAAAGAAAAAATCATTGAAGCTTTGATTGGTGCCAGTAAATAAATGCAATTGAGGGGAAATCTCCAACTTTTTATTTTGTCATAGAAGTAAATAAATAGAGCCTAGTGTATCGAAAGGCAGTAATTCCATGGAAGAATTATGACTTACAAAGTGTAATGCCACTAGAACTGAGGTTAGAATAAGCAATTATAAATTATACAAATGTTGAAGGAATTTAACTGCAGGATGTATCAGAAGTAAATGCCAATCTGCTTTTTTCTGTGCCTGAAGTCAGAAATTCTGGATCCAGAAACTCATTAGCAGGCATTTAAGGAATTGTGGAAGCAATGCAACAGCTAGTTTAAGAATACCTTGCTTGTCCTTCCAGTACACAGACTTGCCAAGATTCCCATTTATGTTTGTAAAAAGTAGCTACCAAGTCATCTGCACGCAGTTATTAGAATGCTTCTGGTGGATGCCCTAGGCAGGATGCTCCTTGCAGGCTCCTGATGGAATGTGCAGCAATTAGTGCCTTTAACAGTGAGGTGTTGGAGGTATTTTCATCTGGGGAGGCTACAGAACGCCTGGCACAGGCCTCCTGGTCAGTGGGAAGTCCTGGCTGTGGAAGGACAGGTCCTTCCCTCTGGAGCCTGGCAGCATCCAGCACACACAAATGCACAGCAGCCGTGTCTGATTTACCTTTTATCCCACTAGGTTCTGCAGCAGCATAAAAGTGCTGACACAATGGTGGCTTTGATGAAGGTTTATGAAGAAGAAGATGAAGCTTATCAGGATTTGGTCACCATGGCAACACAATTCTACCAGTATTTACTGCAGCCCTTCAGAGATATGCGAGAGCTGGCGACACTGTACAAACTGGAAATCCTGGTAAGTCTGCCTTTCCAAAGTGAAAGGCTGAGCTGAGCTGCAGTTTAGGCTCAAATCATGTAACAGTCCCTACTTCTGTCTGTACCTACTTTTTTTTCCTCTACCAAACCCCCAAATGTGACTGACAAATTCAGAGTTAGGGCAGAGCCACTCTCAGAGGATCTTGGAGTCCATGGTAATGGCTTGACTAGAACTGCAACTGTCTTCCCACCAGTGTCTCAGTTAAAAAGAGAATATCCCCAGGCTCCACCTCCCTGGGGTTTACTCTCTGGAAGGATGAATTTACAGCGATCTAAGTAGCCTTTGTTGTGCCACCTTCCATGGGATTAGTTTTTGATGTCGAGAATGTCATCCCCCAGGATTGCTGATGCACCAGATTAACTCAGTTATGGTGGTAGAACAAAAGACAGAGGAGACCTTCCCACTCAAAGGAGTTTTCTATTACTGCTACAACCTGCTAAAACTGCAGATCAAAACATATCAGTTGTCACTGTGTTCACTTTGTTTTATGTGTATCTTAGACTGGAAGCACATTCTGAAAGTTATGATGCCCCTGGAAGTGACAACCATTTACTATTTTGATTTTCCTCGTGTAGTGGGTTAAAATCAAAGGGAGCTGTTAATGTTCTCAAAAAGAGCAGAACAGTTTTAAGTTTAGATTAAGTGTTTGGATACTGAATGTCTAAACCTGTGACAATACAATGTTCAATGTACTGTTCTGGAAATTAAAGTGGAAATTGGAAAGAATGAAACAAAGTGTGTATTAAAAAAACTCCCCTAAGGGATATTTATGCTCCTTGGAAATATAATTCCTTTAATACTATATACTGAATACTAGGCTCATATGTATGTATACTTTGTGGACTTGAAAACATTCTCTTATGTATCTTTTCTGTATCCCTGTTCCTGTGTGAAAGAACTGCCAAACTGGAGAACCTGTTGGTGCAATGTGCTGTCAACACGTGGGGAAAAATAGAAGAGAACATTGCACATAGAAGAGTGGGTTTGAGTTACTTTTAGTAGCAACTAAAAGCACTTGTGTTGGATGTGATTTTAAAGATGATAGTATAAAAATACTTTAAGAAGTAAATTAATCCAAATGTGAGGTCAGGATTGGGGAACAAAGGTTCTGAATTAGCCTAGAGCATGAGAAATAGGCATGAGCAGTGATTCACTTTGTGGCAGGTGACGGAAAGGTCATATTTGTCACCATGCTTGAAATGTCTCCAAGTGTAGCATAGTGTGGCTGCACTTCCGTGGAAACCAGGTGCAACTGGGAATTTTGTGTCCTTGCAGAAGTCTTTGCAGTATGATAATTTGGGGCCTAGAAGAGTAGCAGCTTTGCAGAAGGATGCTGAAGAATGGACTAAGCGAGCTGAGGGTGCTGTGTGCTCCATTCAGGATATCACAGTGAACTACTTCAAGGAAACTGTAAAGGCTCTGGCAGGTAATCAGAATGATTTACTAAAAAGGTTGTGGAAATACCTAACTTAGGTGGCTGAGAGCTCTTCTTACCTCTGTGCAGAACCTGAGGTTCAGGTGAGTGTCCAGCTTAAGAGGAAATATTTTATTAGCTTAAGATTTATATCTTTTAACCAGTTTGGTTTACAACTTGGGTTTAACTTGCCTGAGACTTATGGCTGCAAACCTCTGCACAAAAACCATGGGTGCTTTTAATGCTTGATGTGCAAGCCTCAGGGATTTCAGCATGTGAACAGAGTATGTTGCTGTGCAACTGTTAGGATATGTTTCCATGGTGCAATGAAGTATTTTAGTGACATGTATTAGATCACAAATTCAACCTTGTAATCTTGTAATTTCTAAAGCTACAGAAATCGTTTAATAAGATTAGCATTTTTAATACTTCAGAAACACACAAGGGCTATTAGTACACTGCATTTCTCATGTTTTACTGCCATGTTTTAATCTACAGCAATGCACAAACAGATGGAACAAGATGAGGAGAGATTTGGTAAAACCACCTGGGCATCAGCTTTGCCACGACTAGAAAACCTGAAATATATGTTAGCAAAAGAAACCCTTCAGCATCTGAGGGCAAGAGAGTTGTGCCTGAAACAGAAGAGAGCTGGCATTCAGAAACTCGTAAGACCTTACAAAGCCTCCTTTTCTGCCACTGTTCTTTGAAGGGCTGCTCGAAACCTACCAAAATGGTCATGGGAGTAGGCTTTTGAAGTCTTTGTCTATGAAACAATTTAGGTTTTCAGCACGGTTTTAAGTTGTGGAAGATGCATGTCTGCAGTTTTTTAATTTCTCCTGCATGTTTGAGGATACTTAGCAAAGCTTAAGATACATGCTTTTACAGTTCAAGTATCATTTGCGCATTTGTGATAGTAACCTTTGAAATTGTTTAGTTTTAGGGAGATAAGGACCAGATACTGTTTTCAGAGGACATTGAAAAATATAGTTTTTTAATATTAATCTTTGATGCCATCTAACTGCTGCTAGGAGTACCTGATATTTATTTTCCAGCAGTAGTGTACTGTACCATATATAATTGTTTTCAGGAACAGTATCATTTGTGCAGATTATAATGAAGTCTCTCCTGGTAAACCTAAGGTAAATTTACAGTTTTGGTTAATAAGGCTCTCTGCTCCTCTGAGTTTCTGCTCCAAGCCATTGCTAATGCTCTGTTGTTTCCATACCAAAGCAGCTGCCAGTTAGACCAGGCTCCTTACAGGCATTTGTGCATATTTTGTTACTAATGCTTTTTATTTTCTGTTACAGATGGAGAATCTTGGTGAACAAGAAGAGAATTTAAGTATAGTGGAGGAGCTAGAAATACAGTACTATGAAACACAGCTGGAATTATATAATGTACAGCTTGAGGTATTGAAACATGAAGAGATGCTGCTTATTGTACAGTTGGACACTATAAAGAGACAGATTAAAGGTGAGAATAAAATACTGTTTAGCACATATTCAGAAGCAACATAGCCTGCTTTGTTTTCAATTTTTAAAAAAGGATATCACTGCTCAGGCCTTGCTAGTAGAAAGCATTGCTGGAAAGCATTAATGCTGTGGCACCATCTGATTTTTTCTTTTGATTAATTAGACACTAATTTGATAATACAGGTTTAAAAAAAAAAGCCACACTGGTTCCTCATCTTGCTAGCAGCTGTGATATGTGCATGCCCTGGTTTAGCATGGAATAATTTATATTGACAGTGCTTAACTGTTCCAGTAGCTACAAGATCTATGCACAGAAACTGGGTATTGTGAACATGCTGAAATAGGTCCTGTAATTCATCATAATTATTCTAATCTAACATGTAGAAATTACAAAATACATCCTATAATGACAAAAAGAGGTGGTTGTAGCTAGAATGGTACCTGAATACTACTATCTTCCGGTTTAAGTGTCTCTTTGTGACACATTTATACCAAATTAAGCACCAGTCCTGTTCTTTCTTGTGCTTATGAATTCTCTGTTACCATGTACACTGAAGTAAACATTGCTGCCACTTGTTACATAACTCAAGTGTGGTAAATAGTAAAATAAGACACCCAGTGTTGATCAGAAGAGTCTTCCGTTTTCCAGGAAAACTCCAGTTGGTGAAGGTAGGAGTTAAAACAGGGAGACATTTGAAAGAGGAAGCTGAATAACAGATGCTAACAGCATAAATTTGATCCTGCAAAGCACCCCTGTGAGTAACGTGACATGTTTGCATAAGACTGTGAAGGACCCAGCTCGGCTCTGGAGCTTTACACTTACCCATAACTAACTCACTGCCTTCAATGGCTTTTAAGATGTCATTAGCTCTTTAAATGTTTAAATAACTGTGGCAATTTTTGGTTTCTTAAAAAATGCCAAATGCCTTTTTAGAGAAACAGGATGAAGTTGTTTACTATGATACATGTGAAAATCCTGAGGAGCTCAAGGTCATTGAACAGACCATGGGACAACATTACGCTAACCTGTCAGCAATGACGGTGCTGAGGCAGAAGACTAAGCAGCTGGAGACAAAGCGTGGGACTGTCTGTGCCAGGAGAGCCTACCTCAGGAACAAAAAAGTAAATGCAGTCCTGGAGATGTGCATTTCCTTCAGCTGATGTCTTTACTCACGAGGGATGAACAGGAAATAACTAGGGAAGTTTGGGTGGAGTGTACAGGACGATTCATGACTCAGTGCCAAGGCCTGCAAGCAGAAAGAGGGGCAATGTGATTTTAAGCCAGCTTTACACTCTGTGGTGTGGTGCAAGTTTGTCTCTGGCTTAGAAAGAGAGCACAAACTTACCTGGGCAACTGAGATGTTCCTCCATCAGCTAGAGCTTACCAGAGCCCCGTGGGGCCAGCTGGAGCTTTGCCCTCGCTGCCTTTTCCAAAGCAGCTGCAGTACAGGAGGAAACTGGCCTTCTGTGAAGGAAGCTGCAGTGATAGGACAACCTGCACAATGATTCTTTACCTTTGAACAGGAGGAAGGGGAAACTTTTAACAGCTGCAGTTCTTTCTCCAGCCTATGCAAAGGGCAATTTTTCCTTTGATTCCCATTCAGAGCAGAACACTAGGAAGATACAAGCTGACTCTCATGAACCTTTTCAGTAAGATGAGTTAACCTTATGCCTGCAGTTCTGCTGGGGCAGAAGCAGAGTTTAGGTTCAAGTCTGTCTGACCTTTTATCCCTCAGTAGCCTGGACAAACTGGGAATTACATTGGGAAGGTTTTGTGAGCCATTACTGTCTCTTGCTTGCAACTGCTTCCTTGGCAGACACTTCTTTTGCTTCTGTTTTCATTTACTTAATTGCTGTCTATTGGTTGTATAATACTGAAGCCAAATGCCACATGATTTGCAAATGCTTGTCCAGCCATGTGGATAATCCCCCTCTGTACAGACAAAAAATGACTCCCAGAGAAAATATTGAAGCCTTCAGCTTCTCTGTGGTACTTGCTACTAACAGAAAGTACCCTTGCTAGGCATTCATGGTGCTTCCCATAGCTTTGCTTCCCTGTCTTTTGCACTTGGAAGCTTTGGCAGATAAGGGAGAGGGGAAAAAGTAGCTTTGTGTTTTTGTAGTGCCCTGCTAGCTTCCTTCTTGCCTTCTTCCTCATGTCTTTGCATGAGCTTGTTTCTTCTTTTCATCTCCCTTTCTTCTCTTTTTTTTTTTTTTTTTTCTTTCTTTCTTTTTTTTTTTAACCAAACTGTAAGATAGAGGGATTGGGTCACATCTGGATACGTTTTTGCTGCAGCATGAATAAAAACATGTCTGATTAGGAGAACATTGGCTTTAGCCATGAAGGAGTCCCACAGACTTCACCATCAGGGTCTCACAGTTGACACTAGTTGAGCTTACACATCTTTCTTGGCACTGCCAAGCACCCAGCTGTGGTTGCTATGTAGTGGCCTGTGCACAGGAGCTGATGTCACAGCTGGGGTACAGGAAATGTGAACTGACTGAGGGTTGCATGAATTCTGCTCTTCTCCCAGGATCAGTGTGAAGCGAGCCATCGGCAGAGGCTGCAGCAGGCAGAAGAGAGCAGGAAACGCTTCCAGCAGCACCACAGCATCCAGATAGTGAGTACCAAACAGCAGCCTGGGGCAATCTGGCAGCTGCTTGTGTTCACACACTAAGGCTCACTTACTTGTGTTTTAATGCAGAAGAGAGACAAACAAAAAGAGGAGGAGAAAAAGAAAAAAGCTTGGATAAGCCAGGAGCGTCAGAAAACACTGGAGAGGCTGAAAGCATTCAGGGAGGCAAGTACTGTGAATTGCAGTAGTCTAAATGGTGGCAAAACATGTCAGAAAGTAGCCGTAGCTCACATGTGGACGTGGTCTAAATCAGAGACAACCATTTGGATAGCCTAAAATAGGATTATGTGTAATGAGTGAAGAGGATTAAATCTGCTAAAGATACAGTTTCCAGGTGTGGAATCTGTTGTAAAGAATACAGGTGGGGAAATGGCTTTGAAAGAAATGCTTTGTTATTCATTAAAATTTATTCAGGGTTGAATTATCTGCTTGAATGGGTGAGTGGGACAGGTCTGTGCTCTGTGGCTTTTTATCATTGGGGTTGATGTTTTGGCCAGTCCAGTGGAGATGTGACCTCCTGCCTTATGATTTCTTTTTCAGAAGTGTCCAGCTCATGTTGTTCTGAAAACATCTTGTCCCCAGCCTCTCAGTCCCAAGTTGCCACGAGGCATCCCTCAGCAGGATGTGGTTCTGTCCCCTGCACCTGCATCAAGCCCAGTGACAGCCCCAGCACTTCTGTCCCCTGTACCCTCACTGAGAGCAAGGGCAGCTCTTGAGCAGCCACAGAGCATTCTGCTTGTAGAAGACCAAGAACCAAAAGCTTCATGTCAGGATACCCCAGCAGATACCCCTGTCCAGATTTCTGTTACTGATGGTGACACGGAGGAACAAAAGCACAGCGAGGAGTTGATGATCCCTCTATGCTCACCTCCTCCTCCTCCTCCTCCTCCTCCTCCTCCTCCACCCCCTCCTGCCTTGCCCCCTCCACCCCCACCTCCCCCCCTACCTCTCCAGTTAAAAACACCATCAGCAACAGAGGATAAACCACTTCCCCTCAGCTCTGTTAACCCCTCAGAAAGCCCTGCACTGCACAAACAGGATGACTCATCCAGGAGGTCTATAAATAATTGCATAGGTAAGTAGGCTCATATCAACCAGTGCTTTTAAATGCATTTCCTGTATTTTTGTGGTCTGCCTCCCTCTGCTTCTGGACAGGAATAATGTGTAGTTTTGGTCAAAAGAAAGAGGCTCTTGGAAAGCTTAGTCTAAGAAACTATGTACAATAACACTGACCATAGCTCAGGACGTTAAATGAGTAACAATGATTTGTGTGTCCTGTTTGAGAGACTTCACAGGGTCCTGATGCTCCAATCAGAAGACCAGTATGGATAAATTTGTAGCTGTACTAAGGCTACACTTCAGTGTTTATGGCTTATGTACTACAGAGTTGGCAGTTGGGCTGCTTGCATTTCTAAGGCGTGCACAGCCTGTGTCCACTTACAATTTGCTTGGTTTCTAAATAAAGGTTTCCTAAGAGAATTCATGCAGAATTCAACCAGGATTTGAAAGGCAGTTGAACAGCTTTGGCATACATTCCTAGGGAAGAAATTCTGCTGTGTTACACCTTTGCTTTGTTAGCAAGATCGTGCAGGTGTAATTGAAGGCTGAACTCGGCAATTGAAGGAGTAGTTTGAATGAGAATAGAGCTCAGCAGCCTCCCAAAGCCGCACTGGTTGCATCCTGCTAACAGGCTTATTTTTGTCTCAGAGGCGAGTGGATGTTTTGACTATGTCAGAGAGATTGATCTAAGCTGGAAGGCAGCAATTTTTTTGTTGTTTTTCACAGTGGAGCTTATGCTGGAATGAAAAATGTCTTTAAATGCGGCACATTCCTTTTCTTTTTCGACTCTTCACAATACATCCAAGCAGCCTTTGTATCCTATCAGTTAAGAGGCAAACCACAGGCAGAAATACCAGGGGAAGTTCAGCATTTTTAGTTCTTCCAAGCTGTGGGGAAGTACAAGCAGGTGAAGGGCTGAGACACAGTTGAGTTACCATGGCAAAGTACTGTGCATCCAGTGCAGACTTCAGTGTGGGATATCCGTGGGATAACTCTACCACAGATACTCTGAAGAAGCCTTGATGAGCAGCAGGAGCTGTACACTGGGGTAGTCTGATTGCTATTGAAACAGCCTTGCTGGTAGCTGATATTTACTGCCATTCACAGCCTAACATTGATGTTTTTTCATCTATTACTGGATAAGAAAAGTTACTTTTTGTTTATTGGAGAGATCTGATTAGTTGTTTACACCTATTTCTTGAAGGTGATTTCTTCTACATCATGTCAGTAGCTGTAATAGTAATTGCTAAATTACTGCCACAGGAGCTTACTGAAACAGCTCCACAAACATGTTGGTTTTAATTATGGGCTACTCATGTCTTTGTATGTGAAAAGCCAGGAGAGGCTTCTTTTATAATTTGTTTGTCTGACTGATCTTTTACCTGGCAGCCCCTTTAATTAGTAGACTTAATGCTCTCTTACTTGTAGGCTTTGTAAGGCAATCTGGTGAATCTTTATGTGATCCTTTTTAGACTCTGAAGGTACGACAGGATTTAGCAGAATGTTACATTTCAAGTGGTTGATGTTAATCACATAACCTTGTGTGCACTGCGCATGGCAAAAATCTTTCTAGCTGTGAGGCACAGATGGTCTGGACCTATTGCTGTCCAGGGAAACAGTCTCCCTGTCTGACAGTCTGCAGCAAGCAGCAAAGAATCCAGCAGCAGGAGTCAAACACAAATTAGTGTGTATCAGGAGGACCAGTGGAAGCTCTCAGTATGCTGTCCTTCATGGTCTGAAGTTCAGAAATATACGCCTGAGATCTAAATCATGTTTTAAAAGAGGAATTGTTTTCTAAGTCCATGCAGAAAAGAGCTGCCTGTGTAGGGCCTGGTCTGGCTCCCACTGACTTCAGTGGTGCACTTTCAAGCCCTTCTACTCAAATCCTTTCATTTTTCTCTTGGCTGAGCAAAAATGCAATTGACTGTCTCAGCAGGCTTCTGGGCAAGCTAGGAGCGATGGTGGATTGTTTATAACGCAGAATGCAAGAGATTTTTTTGGTTCAGTGAAATTTTTTGAAAGCCTATGAAGTTGTAATGAAAAAGAGCATTGTCCTTTGTGTATCATTTCTTCCTTGGAGCACAGCCTTGTATAATGATGAAGAGGCATTGGATTCTCAATTCAAGATATAAAAGCTTTAACTGCTTTTTAAAAGCAATTCCAGAGCCTGCTGTTGCAGAGCTTGAGAGTTCTGTGCCAGAACAGACCATTCTTTTTCCTGTTACTATCAAAGATTAAATGAAAGCCCTGAACACTTAGGTAGGGCTTCATACCTCTTAAGTGTGGTTTTCTCACTCTTTCTTCTGGTAACAGTAGCTTTATCTGTCGCAGGTTCCATGGATGAAGTTTTGGCCTCTCTGAAGCGCAGTGAAGTTCACCTGCGCAAAGTGGAGCAGCCAAATCCCTACGCCTCTGTGAAGGACAGCATCCTCTCTGCCATAAGGCAAGGGGTTAAACTAAGGAAAGTGAATCGAGATACTGAGAGAGATGTCAGTAAAGGATCTCCTAATGAGCTGGAGAGAAGCATTAAGGCAGCCATGCAGAGAATTCAGAAAGTGTCTGCTGATTCTGAAGAAGAGGAGGACAATGATCAGAATAATGGAGAATGGGACAGCTAACCAGCATACCAGACTTCCTGACTGGAACAGAGTGTGTGCCTCACTTTGCACATTATAGAAGACTGTCCCTTTCAAAATGGAAGAACTGTGTGATTGTGTGTGGTGTTCTCATAGTCCAAAATGTCTTGTAAAGTAAAAGAATCCTGTTGATTTTCTATAGGAGCTACAGATTCATATTTTTGCATGAGAAATTGTACTCCAAATTATGCTTGCACTAATAGGTGTTTCTGGCTCAACCATATAGTGTTTTCACCACATCTGAAGACAGCTAAAATGCTGGATTGAAACATGCGTTATTTGGATTGTTACTACACAGTTGGTAATGCTATCACAACAAAGTTTAAGGAGTGAAAAAATAACTGAAAATCTCTTTTGTCAGATAAAAGTAGAAGCAAATCTGTGGTGACAGAGGCAGACCAGAAAATTCAGCATAATCTGGAATCTTTCACTCCTACCTCCACTGTCCAGAAAATTCTTAAACATTTTGCTTTTCTAATACAGCTCACTCTCAAATAACTCCATTATCATCATGTTAGAAAGTGTGCACTTATGGATGGCTTGATAATGCTGATTGGGAAAATCAGTTTCAAGTTTGAAATAAACACTACTGCAGTAATTATTGAAAAGTTTACTTTTTTTAGCTGAAAGGTGAAGTATAGAGAACTTTTAGATGTTAAATGTTTTTCATACATCTACATTTACAATGACCTGTTGACATGAAAAAAAGAGCCAAAATATTGTATGCAATATTTTTCAGGATTTAGTTCTGAATTGCAGGGCTGCATTTCTCCACTGAGAACTTCAATACATGTTTATAGCTACACTCATGAATTTAAATGACCTGATGGCAGGTATTTACATTGTGCCTGGAAGCTGACTATTTCAAAATTCAGCTACATTCAATTTAGAGACTCTTGGTATTTTGGGTAGATAGTGGCAAAAGTGATTCAAGTTATTTTTTTGACGTTTATACTGACCCTTAATAAAAATATATCTTGACAGAAGAAGTGGATTCAGTGTGCTGTCATTTTAGGATACTGCTGTGAACTGAGCATTATTTATACCGTGGTACCCTGGGTTTTGATAGCAAGTGGCAGCCATACAGCAACTGCACTCTCACTAATGGTCTATGTAAATGCCCTGATTTTCTCAAATATTTATGAATTGTAATTTGGTAACAAAATTGCAAATACAGTGCTTTAATTCCCTGTTTTACTGTAGAGCAGCAGATCTGTTTAATCAGCACAGTAAATATGTATGCAGCAGTTTTCATGCGAGAAGCAGAAGCAGCAGCTGGGGGTTCATTTTTTACTGTTTAAGCACCTACTGCTCTTTGCATGGAAAAAGAACCAACCTTTTTTTGTCCACTGCTATGAAACCAGAGACAAAAGGACCATCAGCACAGGTCAGGTGTTACTCAGCTCTCCCAAGGAGGTGTTGTGGAGGGGAGCTGGGCATGATGGCAGTGTGCCCACAGCACCCTGAGCTGGGCTGGGCAGGGGGAACAGGGCACAATCCACCCCAAATACTGAGCACTTCCCAGAGACAAAATCTGGTCCTGTGAAAGCAAAGATTTCTTCCCCAAGGATACTCAGGCCCACGGGGAGGTGCTGGTGCTGGGAGGTCTCCCAGGCCATGCCCTTTAGTGAAGCAGTTATTTAAAGCTGAATAAAGGGTGCAGAGGAGGTGCCTCCCCCTGGCTGGTACCTCCTGCCCAATGGCAGCACAGAGCCCTTCACTGGTTTGTGTTGTTGTGTTCCTAGGAAGTTGAACACATCATTAAGTGTTCAACTTAGAGAATTAACGTAGAGAATTAAGTGAGTTGCAATTTCTGCAGCAAATCTTACAGCTTTTGTGTGTTTAACAGCAGCACTTTCACTCAGGAGAGGCCATCTGAGGATCAGCACCCCTGGACAGTGATTTCTCCTGCTTAAGGGTTTCTTTTGTAACCATCTGTGAGGCTCATCTGGGTCTGATCTCATGTGTCCAGCAGAGCTCTACATCCCAGGCTGAAAAATATCCTTGAAAACCCACTCAAAAACCACTGAACCCTCCTATTTTGGAAGTCCACTTTATTTGGTGGACAGCCAGCAGGCCTGCTCTGTGCAAAATGTGCTGCTGCAATTTTCTGCTTGGTGTAGAAGATTTCACCTCTATCAAATAATCCTCACTACCTGATTCACTACCAAAATTTAATGGATCCTACTCAGCAGAGTAGCTGCTGGATCACCAATTCTCCTGGATGTCAGAAGCATGGCCAAGGTAAACACCAGAGGCACTGGCATTAGCCTAAAGAGAAGGGGAGAGAGCAGTTTTCAAATACATAAGAGGCTGCTGCCAAGAGGAGGCAAGTCATTTGTTCTGCATGTTCACAGGGAGATAAGGGGCTTAAATTACAGCTGAAATGATTCAGGGTAATGGTAGGAAAACCTTTCTAACAAACAGTGGGAGCAGAGAGGTGCAGGCAGATTGCCTGGAAAGGTGGTGGGGTTTCTGTCACTGGAAATCTTTATAAGCAGGTCAGATAAACACCCCGGGGTGCTGCTGGTATTGCTGACTGCTGTGGCAGGGAGAGGTTTGCAGCCCATGCCCGGCTGAGCCAGGTGAGCTCGGGGTCCTGCTGCCTTGAGGCTCAATTGTAAGATGCCCAAATGTAAGAACACTCAAAAAAACCCTTTCTAAGCCGCCCTTAGATTTTTCTTCTGTCTCTCCATGACCATGGCCACACTGGGCTGTGGAGGGGAGGGTGGGTAGGAAATAGCCCCAGTGCCACAGGTTAATGGGGCACTCAAGGAAACAACCTGCAGGTGCCAAAAGGAGAAGAGGCCTTAATCAGGATTTGAGCTCAGGCTTCAGCAGATGCCTCCTCACCTCAGTATGTTTGGTGCAGCTGCTGGTGCCGTGCACTGTCAGCAAAGTGCAAGGGCTGATGGACAAAATGGGAGAAACTGGACTGGTGTGATAACCACCTCTACCAATCCAGATTAATATTAACCTGCAAAAATGCTGGGACACCTTACTGACATTAAATACCCTGCTCAAACTACCTCACTCTGTGCTAGGAAATGAATCCCTTGGTGGGCATAGTCTGCCCTAACTGTCCATCTGCAGAAAGTTATTTTTTTAAACTGAAAAAATACAGTTGTCTGACTTTAAAGAGTTAATAATGCACAGATTTGCTGGAAATCCCCGCCATGAGGTAAAGAGATCAATTTCAATAAATCCGAATCACTGTGGCTTGTGATCTTTTTGACTATGATGAGGGCAGTCCAGACAGCAGCTGCCAGTATTTTTAGGGAGGTTTAAAGCTAATATATTCAAAGACTACTTGGTCTGACTGAAAGAGCTTCACTTTGAAACACCAGGGCTTTGATCACAGCAAGAGAAGAGCCGTGGCAGCAGTGCTGGGGCACAGAGCACTGTGGCCGTGGCTGGCGGTGCCAGTGCAGCCCTGGATTTGTCAGCATTTCTGTCGACATGCTGCTTTTTGGGATTTATGAGGCTTCTCCATAGCCAACCCCCCAGTTCAGTGCACAGGGCTGGCCCACAAGCTGAATACTGACCCTTTTTTTTCCTGCAAAATGGTACTAAATCAAGCAAATCAAGTCTGAGTGTGAACACTTTGAAGTGACCCAGATTTACAGGGGCTTGAGCAAGCATGTCACATCATGCACCTGTGGGACTGTGGGACTATGGAACAGGTCTGAACAGAAGGGCTTGAAGTGGTGAAGGTTTGCAGGGCAGCACACATGAGCCATCCTTCAATCACTTCCTTCTTTTATCCCTTAGAATGAAAAGATGGACATGTACACCAGGAGAAAGAGGGATGAAGAGGATAGGATGAAGGCATTCATTAGAACTAACAAAAAGCTGAGGAATGTTTCTCTTTTCACTCTTCCTCTATGAAGCAGTTGGTCGATAAGAGGGTGCACCCTTTGGAGAAAATGGGACTTAAGGCTATGCCTGCCCTCACTCCAAAAGCATGGATTTACTTCCAAAATCTCCTGTATTTGCACCTGAGAGCACATCTGCGCACAACACGCAATAATAACGTGATATTGGTAGGAAAGAGGGACACATCATTTCAACTAAACCCAGGGTGATGATAAAAGGTGAATGGTATTGAAGGCATTTTTTAATAAATGCCACAGCAAACCTTGGCAGCAAAAACCGCTCAGAACAATATGTGAATGTATCCCTGGAGGAAACACTCAAAACTGCTCCAGAACACGGCATTTTTTTCCTGGCAAAAAAGGTATGTGATTTTCATTCTCAGCATGTACGCTAAGCTGAGAGCAAGAAGCAACACAATTAAATCTGCTCAGGTAACAGTGACATTAACAGCTCAGCTACTTGTGAAAGCGCTTTGTAAAACAAGCCATCTTTAGCAAGCCTTTGCTCTTGCAAGAGTGAGCCACGGACTGCTTAGAAAACATATTTAGCAAAACTATGTTTGTTCATTTTGCACTAGATCCCCCTCCTGCCCCAAATCCCCGTTAGAGTGCCGAGGATGGGGTCAGCATCCTCCCGGGGCAGCTGCCTGCAGCTGATCACGGGCATGTGGCTGCGGCTTGGGGCCAGCCCTGGGCAGGAGCCTTCTGGCAGAAAGGGCCACAAGCAGCTCCGACCCACAGCAGCACCCAGCGCTGCCCTGCCAGCACCCAAAGCCTCAGAAGCCGGGGAAAGGCTGGCCAGGCTGCAGCTTGGGACAGAAACTCCGTGTCCTCCTGGGAGACTGGGTTTCCCCCACTTGAGCAGCAGTTAATCATTCAGTGTCACAAAGACATTTGCAGCTCCCTTCTATCCCAAGGCAATAGTCTAAACATCATCCTACGGCTGTCTTTGCAGAGCCTTGGCAAAGAGATTTCTCTGAGCCTCTGCTCCACCCCTGGTTCCCATCCTCTTTTCACCCAGGAGTGGAAAGGCTGCCAGCTCCGACTCCAGCAGCGTGGTATCCGTGTGTCTGGGCTCCATGGCAGTGGGCACGGCAGACACCGGGGGTGAGGAAATGAGTCTGTGCCACTCCTGGAGACGTGCTTGAATCACTTATTCATCAGCAAGTGAGTCACTGCCCTTCCCACAGGCTCTTCCTGCGAAGCAGAGGTGACAGCGAAATGGGATCCAGTGCCTACGCTTCCCCAGCCCACGGAGAGAGAGCTCTGAGCCATCCCCTCCTCCCTAGGCTGGAATGGAAGTCCTGAGGAGTGTGCAGAGGTGTGCAGGGGTGTGCAGGAATGTGCAGGAGTGTGCAGGAGTGTGCAGGGGTGTTCAGGAGTGTGCAGGGGTGTGCAGGGCCGTGCAGGAGTGTGCAGGGCTGTGCAGGGGTGTGCAGGAGTGTGCAGGGGTGTGCATGGGTGTGCATGGGTGTTCAGGAGTGTGCAGGAGGGTGCAGGGGTGTTGCAGGAGTGTGCAGGAGTGTGCAGGGGTGTGCAGGGCTGTGTAGGGCAGAGCAGGGGTGTGCAGGGATGTGCAGGGGTGTTCAGGAGTGTGCAGGAGGGGGCAGGGGTGTGCAGGGGTGTGCAGGGCTGTGTGCAG